>WBNM01022018.1:44021-96667 GCA_013399055.1 Ramphastos sulfuratus | reverse complement strand
CCCCCCCGCCTCGAGCTGATAGAAAAGTTATTTTATTTTCTAGAAGTGCTACTCTCTATTTCTTCTTGCTTTTTCTTATATATCACTTGAATACTTGCAGCTGATCTCAGGAGCTGACTGCAGCTGTGGTGATTACAATCAGACACCTGGGAAATCTTCCTTCTGCTTGTACTCCTGTGCAGGGAAAGCTGCTTCTGCTCTGCCAGTCATGCACCTTCTCCCTGGCAGTGACGGTCCCAGGGTCCTTGAGGCAGGGAGGCTGGAAGTGCCTGCTGCCAGAGGAAGCCGAGGTCCAGACTTGGCTGGGGGAGGTTACTTAATGGTGTTCCTAAACAGTAAAATAGACTAAGAGGAAAAAGAGCAAATGTAGATGTGAGCTGGACAGAGGGAGAAAAAACTACTCCTTTCTTTAAAAATCATCACGATTTTATTTCCTGTCAAACCCACTCGCATACCTCTGCTGATGTTGTGCAGTATTTGTAAAGATGCAAGAAGATAAAATTCAGTTTTCTTGGCTGAAGAAGCCAAGGGGGAAATTACTCGGAAATGAAAAAAAAGAAGTAAAACCCAACAAACCCAAAACATAAAGAGCAAGTGTGTCTCACAGTGAAGGACTGCATGTGCTTTTGGAGGTCTGTAAGAAATTCACACCTCTTGTCCCGCCCCAGCACGTCTCTCTGCCTCACAGCACGGTTCAATCTTTTCCTAATTTCTCAGTTCTTTAACGGAAGAAGTTACCATGAATCACCATCGGCCATTATTCATGAATTAATGGCACTAACCATTACTTATTGCACAGCCCACTCGAGGGGCCAAGCCGCATACACCCGCACCACAAGACAGACAGGCACAGAATGGACCGAACCCGCTGTAGCGCAGGGCTCGTGGGACGCTGCCCCACAGCCCCGCCCCGGCCCCGCCCCGGCGTGACGCAGGCGGCGGCACTGGTCACGTGTGGCGGAGGCGGAGGCCCGGCCTGCCGCACCAGGAACCGCCGCCATGCCTCTGCCGCTGCCCGGCCGCCCCCGCCTGGGGCAGGCCCCGTTCTTGGCGCTATTGCTGCTGCTGTTGCTGGTGGGCCTGGCGCGGCCCATCTCCTTCCAGCTGCCGGGCAAGGCGCGGAAGTGCCTGCGGGAGGAGATCCACCGTGACACGCTGGTCACGGGCGAGTACGAGATCGGCGCCCCACCGGGCTCCTCCACTGGACCCTCCGCCAACCTCAAGGTGCGTCCGCGGCAGAGGCCCCGCCGCAGGCCGGGGCTGGGGGGTGGAGGGCCGGCCGTGCCGGGCGATGTGACCCCGCCTACCCTCCGTGCGGGGGCGGGGCGGGATGCGAGTGACGTTTCCCACGCGTGACAGCAATCCCCGCGTGGGTCTGCAGCCGGCCTGGCCTCCTACGTGCGCCGCATCGGGCAGGGATGGGGCGGGACCCGCCTCGTGCGAGGGGCCGCCAGCTCGGCCAGGGCTGTGCCGTCTGCGCATCGGCTCCCGAGGGAGCGGGGAAGGGGTTCGGCTTGAGCCAAATACAGGTTTTCTGCCCCCAAAGATCTCATCGCAGCGGCTAGTCACCACGTGAGCCGTACACCGAACGCGAGGCGGGCCGCTGCGATAAGAGATCGTGTGAGGAGGAAAGAAGGTGACGTGGCTTTCCAAGGGCTCCCTACCGCGCAGGGCCGGGCACGGCGAGATGGAGCAGCAGGGAAAGGACGAGCTGGGCGTTTAGAAACCAGGTTTTGGTACGCAGAATGGCTACTCCCATCTTTGTGCATCGTGGCTCACGTGGACTTTAAGGAGGCTTGTGTTTGCTCCAGGGAAGAAAATTACTGTAAAGGACCTTTAGGTAGTATAATCAGCAGAGTATATGTGACTAATGCACTGCTAGGTGTATTAGAAGCATTTAAACTTTAACAGCTTCACTTTAATTCTGCCCCCATTCTGCCTTCTCTAAGCTTTCTTCAAATTTCCCACCTGGACGAGTAAGGTCTACTACTACGCAATCCGTTCACAGTAGCTTTCTGTCTGTATTTTATGTCTGACTAAGCTCCCAATAGCTTCAGAAGTAAAGCATGCAGACAGGGACAGAATGGTCTTGTCAGGAGTGCCATCTCCTGAAATCAAGTTGCCCTTTCAACATCTGCCTACAGACCCCAGACAGCCTTGGCTTATTGGCAGTTGTGCTTTGTTGTGGCTACAAAAAGCTATTTCTGGAGTCTTGCTTTTTATAATCAAGTTTCTAATGAAACTTGTCTGTGTACAGGCAGAGCCAAGCAACTTTAATACTTTAAAATGTTGCTGTGGTATTTGCATGATAAGATGCATGTATCAGGTTACGATATGTTTCTTGTGGCTTGGTGATTAAGCCTCCTGGTTCTCTGGTTCCCCACTCTTAGGTCAGCTGACTCCACAATCTGTTTCAGAACTTGCTTCTGTGACAGAGGGCTTCTCTAGGGAGGTGGTGAAGCAATGACTCCCATACTTGGGTCTTAGCTTGCCTTGCTGCTGAACCTGGTATCCAGCTAGGACTGCTCATGGAAATTATAGTTTATTCTAACTGCAATATGAGAATTAATAAAAGAAAAACGTCCTGTACTACTCTGAAAAACTACACAGAAGAAATAATGATTTATGCAATTCTTGCTTTCCTTACTGCTCAGGTTTATTGTGGCCTCCCAACGTGCTGGGCTTTGTGGAAGTGCTGTAGGTCGTCTGCTAGATACATACCTTCTCTTTGTGTCTGTGTGGGAAAGGTTAGATCAGGACACTACATCTGCAGATGGTCTCTGCTTCTGCAGTGTAGGGTCTGCCTTGGTCCTCTGGATCAGGCACCCAAATGTACGAGGTGGGCAGTTAATTCTGGCCGGGCTCAGTTCAGTTCCTGCCGGTGAGCTAAGTTGTGTGTGTGTGATACCCTGTCACTAACAGTGGCACCCTCTGTTTTGGTGGAATCTGTGGACTCTGCCAGCTGGCTGCCAAGGGCCTGCGTCAGGGTGGCTGAGGTCTCACTCTGGCCCAGCCACGTGCCTGTACCCCATTGTCAGGGCACGAGGTTTGGGGAACTGTCAGGCCGTTGGTCAAGGGCAAACAATGGCCTGTCTGTAAGGGATTGCATTACCGTAAATAACGTTAGAATAGCATGAAAAATCCCTTTCAGGTCCACTCCCCCACAAGTGTTCTGGCGGGGCTATTAGCAGCTCCTGCCACCCCCGCAGGCCCAGCTGAATGGGCAGTGTATTGGGCTGGTTTGGGTAATGCTATTCAGCTTTGATGAAAGCGGATAGCAGAGCTTTCACTGTCCGGAATCCTGTTCATGAGCAGGCTGGTGCCAGAGCTGCAAAGGGCAAAAATGGATCAAAGTGCATAATATCCTCCAGCTAAAGATTAGCTCTGATGTCTGCAAAGCCCTAAAGGACTAGTACTCAAAATAAGAAGAACATTGGAGAGCTTTCTGTGCTATGTTCCTGTCACCATTTCTTGGGATGGAGAACTCAGTGTGCAGGTTATGCGATACCATCCTGATAAGGCTAGAAGCTTGGTTAATTGGGACCACTCCATCCAGTAGCGTGCACTGTGTGGTGGCCAGAACACAGGCTTTTACATGGTGTCTGCATCATCACATGCAGACATCTTGCACTCCAGTAGGGCCAGCTAACTCGCATTGCGTGTTTCCAGTAGCCTGGTGGCTTGTGTTCAGGGTTTGTGGCGGCACAGGGATGGCACAGCAGCTGTCTGCGCTTGACTGCGCAGCTGTGCTTATTTCTGCTGGCCACTTGAATGTCGTAGAACTTTGAGCAGGGATTGCATCACAGGAGAACGATGCTCCTCTTTGGTCTTGGGTACTGCCAAATAGCATATGGTGCAAGAGTAGCCACAACAAACCCTGTAACAGAAAATTACAGAGTAACCTCTTGTGCAGAAGCTTGTCCTAAAGTCTTGCCTCTTATGTCATATACTCTGAGGCGTAAGGATTTATATATTTTATTATTTCTCTTGTCGAAAAGAACATAATTTATTATTTTCATGAGGGTCCATACCTGTTCTCAGTCCGTTAGGTTGGTGGCATCAGTAGTGTCACAGAATCACAGAAAGAATTCAGACTGGAAAAGATCCTCAGGATCACCAAGTCCAACCAATAACCCTACTCTACAAGATTCACCATAAACCATATCCCCAAACACCAAATGACTTTTAAACATATCCACATCCAGTATTTTTCCTAATACTTGGTCTAAACCTACCCAGATGTAGCTTGAGGCCATTCCCTCTTGTTCTATCACTAATTACCTCTGAGAAGAGGCTAGCACCAACCTCTCCACAATGTCCTTTCAGGTAGCTGTTAGACAGTGATGAGGTCTCCCTTCAACATCATCTTTTTGAAACTAGTAGTCCCAGCTCCTTCAGTTGCTCCTCCTAAGACTTATTCTCCAGGCCCTTCACCAGCTTAGTTGGCCTCTTCTGCACTGCCTCCAGAACTTTGACATCCCTCTTGTAATGAGGTGCCCAAAACTGAACACAATGCTCGAGGTGTGGTCTCACCAGAGTGAGTATTGTCCCATGGCAGGAAGTTAATTAGGTGTTCTAATATGAATAAAGAAGAGTGTTTTCCTTAATTTGGGGTAAGTAGCCCTTTTGTATGGCCTTTGTTCTGGGAAATGACTCGGGTTTTCTCTTCTAAGATGGAGTAAAGGGACTTAAACCTTCTCCACATCACAAATTGTTTTGTGTGCTTCAATCTTTACGTAGCTTTAAAATTGTTCCCTAGCTTTGTAGTCTCCTCACCTCCAGGACTTCCAAAGACGGCTTACAACTTTAGCATTCCTGCTTTTTCAGGCCTACCTGTCAAAGGACAGAGTTAAGAGAGATGGGGAAGTGTTCCCGTGTTGATTTTTATGCTGTATTTTTGCACCTTAGTTTATTCTTCACTAGTCTCCAGGGTCATTGTTTCAACTGGAGTCATTAATTAAGCACAATGATTCTGAAGTCTGTTTTATGATATATGTCTATCTTTTTTTTTTAACTCTGGTTAAGCATTTTTTAGATCATCTGTGTTTTTTGTCTGCTCTTACTACTATTTCAGAAATTTAGCACAAAGCAGTCATTAGTCTGTCTGTATAGTGTGAATTGTGCTCTGCAGTGGCCACTTCAATGGATCCTGGCATCCAAACCTTGTATAACTCAGGGCCACGTTGATGGCTTATTTCAAGAGGAATAGATGTGTGCTTCTCTGTTCCCTCTTCTAAGGAATTAGTAGTCTTTTCTTTTTTTCTCACAAGGCTTCTCCATTCCTCTGTTGCTATGGAAATTTATGAATTTTTCTTGAAAAAAAGAAGGCAGTGAATAACAGTTTGGTTCAGCAGGAGTTCCTAATTGTAGACTATATTCAGAGGTTGTAGGAGGAAGAGGAATTGGTGTGGTTTTGGAGTTTATTGGTTGTTTTTCTGAGATGGAGTTCTTTTTTATTTAATCCAAGAGTCAATAATTACCTTACAGACACTGACTTTTCTGGCATGAGGTTGAGGAAAAGAGGCATTGGTATAGTTGTGAGAAAGGAGGGAAACTGTTGAAAGGTGAAAGGAGAATGCAGGAGCTCCAAAGGGATTGCTACAAGAACTCTTCCTGAATAGCACAGGCAGTATGAGCCTAAGGCGGTGAAACACGGCGTTCCTTACCCTTGTTGTGTTTTACAGATAACTGACTCAGCTGGGCACATCCTGTATGCCAAGGAGGATGCCACTAAGGGCAAGTTTGCTTTCACCACTGAAGACTATGATATGTTTGAGGCATGCTTTGAGAGCAAGCTTCCTGTGGGTAAGTGAAGTGGAAGGTCTGTTGGCTGCTTCTAGATTCTGAACGAGTTCATGTAGATGTGTGCATTGGGGGTATGAATAAAGTGATTGTGAGTGTGGTCCATAGAAAAGTTTGACTTTTAAAGATGGACTCCAGGAGACCGTGAGGAGTCTCACTGCAGAATATCTGCCGTTGGTGTTGCATTTGAAGTTAAGTAATCATCTGTGGCTAGAGTTTCCTCTGAAAAGGCAATCGTGTGTTTATCCCACAGAGGTCACCACAGTTGCAATGAGCAGCTCTACTGGGGAGCAAACCGTACCTTTTTTTCCCTTTTCATGCTTCTCCTCATCTTTCAGTCAGGACAGAGCAGGATGCCATCATCTGCAGGACCCTGTCTTTCTACCCAGCTGATTATCTCTTAGCATTTGGTGGAATGTGATCTCTTCACAATGTGTACTTGTCAGCAATCCTACATTAGTTTAGCAACCATTTTTTGAGGCTGGGGATTGTGTCTGTACAGAGGAAATGTGGCCTTAGTTTGCATCCCCAACTACTGTAAGTGGCCAATAAAGGAAAGGGGAAATGAGCAGAACAGCCTTGCACTTGCTCTGCAGAGATGGTTGCCTAAGGAGTGCTGTGGCTGGTTTCCTGTGGGTGTGACGCACGTGCTGCTTTGAGTGCCTGGGCTCAACTTCAGGAGAAACGTGCTGAAAACAGCCAACACTTGGGCTCTAGTCTCATTGGTGGTGGTATGAGCATGTGCAAGTTTGTAGGTGCTCACATCCTTTTGTGGTCACTGGCAGTTCTGCTCCCTGGACCTGGCTCTTAGGTCTTAAAAGATCCCAGAGCATTTTACAGGGCAATCACTAGCAGCATTCCTCCTATCTATGGAGACATAAGATGTTTTGCTTTTCTGCTCCATGTATAAGATGCAAATAGTTTGTAAGTTGAAGAGAACTTTCTAGAAACAGAAGGCTATCTTCTTTGCTGGAATTGGGAGGAATTTGGCTTGTAACACCTCTTTTGTAGTATTTTACAGATAAGACAGTGACCTCAAATGCTTTTATTTCACTCCAGTGGCAGGGCTTCCAAATGCAGTGTAACACATTGAGACATGCAGGCTCTAGTGACTCATCTGGGACTCATGCTATTTACTATGCAACACCTGGGTATTTGGGATGTCTCCAGATAGTCACACAAGTCATTTCATAGCTTCCATGTGACCACACATTGAGGTAGCAAAGACTTCTTTCTTTAGTTGTGCCTAGACTCCTATTTCAGTGCACGTAACCAGAAATTTCTTACCTAGATTGAGTCCATTATAGCTCTTTTGACGGTGGCAAATGCCTGTTTCCTGGCTCCCTTGTGTTGTTGCAAGTTTTGTTTAAAACTTTCAGTACTGATGAGAGTAAAATGTTTTAAAGTCCTGCTTCTGTCCACTGACCAGTGAGGTGTTGAGGTGCCAAAATCTAGAGCTGTTCAGTTGAACAGCTGAGTTATCTTCTGGAGTCTTTGTCTTAGGGGACCTCAAAGCTGCTGTTTTCTGGTTTGGACCCAGGCACCCAAATTCCTTGCTAAAGAGAGATACCACATGATTGAGTATCTCCAGATTTCCCATACCTATGCTGGAGATTAAGGAAGTATTGAAGTAACAGAGGTGTCACTGTGAGGCTTGATCATCTTCAGGACTTGGTTAAGGTACTGTGGAAGAAGTAACCACAGCACACATCACAAGGAAGTGTGTTGTTTCCTCTACAAGGTCAGCATGGAAGTGGGGGAACTGACCAAGTGCTGGTTTATCCCCATGTTTCTGTTTAGAGGGTTATTGGTTTTTTCCACAGTCTCACCAAGTAAGTGGTCAGGACTTGTAGTGTGGCAGCCAAGGAGGATGTTGGTGGAGCACTGAAGGAGAAAAACAGTTGGTAGAGGAAATTAAGAGCCGTTGGGACCTGAAGAGTCTAAGCAGCTGGGATTTCACAATCCATAACCACAGAAATGAGGAAGAGGAAGTGAGAAGGAGATCCTGTTTAGAAGGTCCACCTTATCTGAGTGGAGGAATTCTTAGGGTGCTCCTTGGAGCTAAGGGTTTTTGCAGGCTTTTTTTTTCCCTCTCCCAAGGTTGGAAGGGTCCTGTCTTCCTTACCAGTGCTCTGCTCTCAGGCACACTTATTCTCGCACTGTGTACCAGTCTCTTGAGAACAGCCCAGCCTGTGCTACATGATTCCCTGTAGGGCACTTCCTATATACTAATCTTTATCTCTTTTTTTCTTGTGAGCGTTGTGGCTCATTTTTTCTGGAATTTCTGTGGGAAAGGTGTTTTGGATCCTGTTCAGCCATCCTGTTTTCTAAGTGACTTTGCAAATTAGGAGCAGCACTAATCTCCCAGGAACAGTTCTGTGCTCATGTGAGATGATCTCTTGAAGACCTTCTGGGGAGTGTAGGTATTGATTTAGTGTAAGATCTCTGGGAGTTAACTGCTTTTCTCTTTGCTGCTGTGGTGAGCCCTAGCTGCAGGAGGACCAGGGAGTTACCAGGCCACTATCTGTGCAAAGGGAGCTGTCTAGTGCCTTGGGCCCACTGCACTTTTAGAAGAGCAGCTTGAGTTTTTCCAGACTGGTCCCTGACAACACTAACCTCTTGGAAAATGTCTGCTTTCCGTTCTTTTTCACCCAGCAGCTCTAAGTTTTCTGCTCTCTTACTGGCTCTTGGCAGCTTGCCCTTCCAGCCTGACAAATTAATCCTTCCAGTTCTGTTCTCCTGTTCACTGCCCTTTTCATCTTTCTCGTGTCTTCCTGGAAGCTTCAGATCTCCACCCAAATTGCTGTAAAAAAACCCTCTCACTGAATTGTGTGCTTTGAATTGCCTTCTGCAGCTGCTGTTGGCTGTCCTACCTGTCAGTCTCAGGCATGCTGGTATATGTATGGGATAAGCAGTCAAAACTTGATGGAGAAAGGAGCATTGTTTGATACAGCCCGTCAGAGAAAAGTGCTGGGTCTGAAGTTTGTTTTCACAGTAACTGGGCTTTTGTAAGAAAACAAACAAAAAAGCCAATCCTAATCCTGATTTATGCATTGGGTTCTTACATAGCAGGTTTGAGTTTTGAGCTTCTCTACCTCTCAAGAACCCCAAGAAACATTGTAGTTGATACACCTTTTCAGTAGGTTATTCTATATTCTGCCAGAAGTAGGTGGAGGTGATTCTGCTCTGGTGTTGGAAGAGCTGTTCACTGGGTAGAAAATTTGGGGCTATTGTATCTGGAGTATCGTCCTAGCTCTGTCTGGAGTGACCTGGTGTGGTCTGTACATTGAATTGGTTTGTGGACTCATGGAGTGTCCACCTGGCAACTTCCTAAGGCAAAGTGTGTGTTGGGTGTGCTCCTGGATAAAGATGATGAAATTCATAGTGTAAATGAATTCAGACCTTGTGTTTTGCTAGCAGCCAGCTGAGGATAACCGCATGCCCCAAAGTGTTGGAATTTGGGCGTGTGCATGTTCAGACATTTCCTTGGTGGGTGGTATAGTGGCATGTGAAGTCAGTTGACATGCTGCTACGTTCTTTAGGGTATCTTCTATGTCCGTTCTGTATGTTTGAGGTTTTTTCCTTCTTGTGAGTGTTCTCAGATGCGACAGTTTGTAGCAGTTAAAAGAAGCTATTAGCCATAGGTGTCCCTGCCTTGGGGGTTACAGACTTAAAAACTATCTACTGTGCTGCTGACCACAGCCTTCTCCTGCTCACTGTTTGCGCAGCTCCAGATAACCATTCTCTGAAGTGATGCTTTCCCAGTGTTAGAAGCCTTCTGCCATCCCGGGGCTTGTGTTAGCAGAGCAGGTCTCATATCCGAGCTGTTCTTTCCCTGAGAATATGTGTTGGGAAAGGGATTGCTTTTGTTTCTGCAGAAACTGCAGCATGTGAGGGTCATTAGTGCCTGTATGCCATGTTCCTCAATCAGAACATTTTACCTCCTGCTCCTTTGCATGTAGAATCATTTACAACCCCAGTAACCTTGACAAGGTGCCGATGTACTTCCCGCTAGGAGGAACGTGGGCTTCACAGTTGAATGTTTGTCCCTCTGGTGGCTTGTCTTTCGCCAGACTGTCACAAAGCAGCTGGTATTCATCTTCTAATCCTCTGCAGTTTTTACAGATTTGCATCCTACATGCACTTAGCACTTTTAGTTACAGCTTGTTCTCATTATCTTTGGGAGGCTCTCCTTCAGCCAGGATTTATTGTGAAGTCTCTGTATTTTTAGGCTGGACTATGCTGCCTCCGCAGTTAGCTGCAGACATGGAAGGAGGGGAGGGATATTGTGAGTTCTTCCTCAGTGGTGGGGAAGGCTGGTGATTTCCTGGCAGGCTGAGTGTTTTGCACAATGAATCCTTTCATTATGCTTCCAGGAACAGGGAGGATGCCGGACCAGCTCGTGATTCTGGATATGAAGCATGGAGTCGAAGCAAAGAACTACGAGGAGGTATGTCCCCTGGCTGCCTGCACTGCAGGCTCCCCTTTCCCAGCACTCACGTGACACCATTTGTTTATCTGGGGCTCATGATGGGAAGCTGTTTTCCCAGTGGTGATGAAAGCTTGTCTGCAGCCCAATTGCAGTGAAGCTTTGTGTGTTAAGGGAGGAAGAAAAAAAGACGTCAACTAAAATTAATTCTGTACTCTGGGAACTGGGGCCTAACGTGTGAACTTCTTTGTTAGGACAGCATGACCTAACTTCTGGCCATAGGCATTAGATGCAACAAGAGACTGAGATGTGAAGTTTCCCCAGCCCTAGCAGCAGAGGGCATTTTAGGTTAATATAAGATCCTCCTAAAGGTCAAGTCGTGTTGTTACTGTTCTTACCTTCCTCACCGTAAGATGTACTGGCTCAACAGTCCTGAAGTGGTCCTTGTGCATTTCTAAGAACTGGCAATGTATCTGTGTAAAAGTGTTTGGCAGAGTAATAGTTGGTGTAAAGTGTTTGGTTTGAAGGTGTGACATTGTAAATAGGCATAAAGCCTAAACGTTTCCATCTCAGCAGGACATAGCTTTCTTAAACTCAAGAGCCAGACGTGTGGAATAGCAGTCACTGCGTTCACTTCCTTGGTCAGGGAGCAGCAGAGCAGTCATTGCTGATGTCAGTCTAGTGCACGTTCTGCATGGACAGTAAAAAAGCACTGGTCAGGGAAGAGTAAAGCAATCATTGGGCCAGCTGTCTAGCAGTCAACTACTGAAGGATTACAAGATGTTGCAATCTTATGGGATGACCCCTGAGAGCATAAATGGAAGGATTATGGTGACTGCATTTACATAATCTCTTTAAATACAACCCTGCAGCACACTCAGTGGTACCTAGAAGCATTGTGCCTATGCAGAAAGGTTCTGTTATGTCTGCATATTTATGTGCTCACTGGTTGTACTGATAGAACTGGGAATCAAAATATCCATTATGCTTGACAGTATAGTTAGATTGGTGGAAAAGGTCCGTGAGGAAAAGAAGAATTTACACTTGCAATCCCACCTGATACCAAATGCAGATCTTGGTAACACTGACAAGCATCTATGACTTGTGAGGACCTCTTGGAGTGATAGGCTGTGTCAAGCCTTGTTGAGCTGTGTGGCTGCAAAGGACTTCAGCTAGTTTACTTTTTGTACAGCTGCTACAGATGCTTAGCCACAGTGCTTTGCAGCTTGTTTTCTCTTTTTCATCATCTTTGCCCAGGTGGCTATAGCATTCGTGGGTACTGACTTGACAGATTGCTGTAAGGCCCTAGAGGGGAGGACTGCTGTTCAGGTTTTTCTCCTGGAATTGCTGCTTTCTTGTGCCTTTTGCTTGTGATTTTCATCACCTGTAACGTACCTGTCTTCCTCCCCAGTTCTTTTTTAATTGCTGCAAGGAGACTTGATGCAGGGAGTTGAGTGACAGTCACTGATACTGGTGTACATGGTGCTGGATATATGGAGTGAGAGGAGGGGTGATGTCCAAGCCTAGCTTCGTAAGTTTTGTTAGATTCAGATGTTTGTGGAGCAAAGCAACTGCGAGAGTGAACTGAGTTATAAAACCTAACTATGGTACTGTCACTCCTTAGTTCTCTGGGGTAGGAAGGAATAACTTTCTTCATATGGTAAGTAGGAATGGAGGTAGCAAAAAGTATAAAAGCCTTTTCAGAGTGCACCAAGAAAGTCTGATGATCTAGATTCGTTTTCAGATCAGCTACTTGTCAGTCCTTCACTATAGTGTATCTCTTTCTATACTAGGAAATCTTTGAGTGCCCTGTGAGAACGTTCAGTGGAGCACTTGTCTTGGTTCTTCTGGTGGTCCAGATGTTCCGTCTAGGATGATGGTTTCTCAGTATCCCAGCTGCTTGGTGGGCTTTTTGCAAAAATCCCTCAGAGCATCTTTGTATGTGGGCTTCAGTAGGAATGAAAGAGATTCCAGGATGTGCATATTGATGTATTCGCAGGACTAAAAGTAGCTGTTGGATGCTTGTAGCTACGCTTATTAAGAGCACTTGAAGGGATGCAGGATGGAGCAGGAAAGCCATAGTTTTTTCCCAGCGGAACCTTTGTAGCCTTCTGTGAGTGAAGAAAAGTACCCTCCAGGAATATAACAGAGACAGTCGGTACTGGGTTAGCTTGTCAGTAAAGCTGCCTGAGACATTGTACTAGCGGAGTTTGGGCCGTAGGCACACTTGCAGTGGTGCCCGTTTTCCATCAAAGCTACTGTCATGTAATGTGTCCAGGCTGCTGGGTTTTCTGAGTATAACCTACTGGCTAGAAAGCAGGAAGGGTTTGATATCCCATTTCCTACCCCTCCTCACAAACACACTCCAAAATTGACACTGCTGTGCTGGCAAAGCTGTAATATACAGCTCACCTCAGCATAAAAATCCTCAGATGACTGCTTGATGGCCTGCAGCTTGCCAGGATACACGTGTCATGTGAAGACCCTTCAGTCAAATGGCTGATTAGCTTAGCACTGGCTTGGTCACGAGCATCTCTTCAGATGGGCTGTGACACCCTGGCAGCTGCCTCTAGAAGTTTCAGGGATGGTCTTCACTTTGAGCACCCTGTTGCCTATGTGTCAGCACCTGGACCACTGAAGGATGCTGTCCTGCGGCTTATGTCTGAGTAATCCTGTGTGGTTGTGAGACCCATGGAGAGCTGCAGATTTTCTGTAGCTCATCTTCTGTGGCACCCCTTGAGGACACATTTGGCCTTCATGAAAGGAGGGCCTGTCATTCGTTGGTGATAGTGGTAAATACTACACAAGAGCCCGAGTGACCCACATCCTATGCTGTAGCAGTGGCAAGAATTGCAGTTGGCTTCCTTTCAGCAGTGTTCTTGTGTCATGGATTTTACTGCAGCCAGGAGCAGGGCAGGGACATGTGCTCCCATATTCAACTTTAAATAGTTGCTGCTGTGGACTGTGCTTTCCAATTGAGTCACGGAATGTTAGGGACTGGAAGGGACCTCAAAAGATCATCCAGTCCAACCCCCATGCCAGAGCAAGATCATCTATATCAGATCACACAGGAATGCATCTGGAAGGGTCTTGAATATCTCCAGAGAGGGAGATTCCTCAACCCCCCTGGGCAGTCTGTTCCAGTATTCTGTCACCCTCACAGTGGAAAAAAAAATTTCCTCATGTTTACAGGGAACTTTCTATGCCTCAGCTTCCACCCATTGCCCCTTGTCCTGTCACTGGGGATCACCGAGCAGAGCCTGGCTCCATGCTCTTGGCACTCACCCTTTACGTATTTATAAACATGAATGAGGTCACCCCTCAGTCTCCTCCTCTCCAGACTAAAGAGCCCCAGCTCCCTCAGTGTCTCCTCCTAAGGAAGATCTTCCTCTCCCTTAATCATTTTTGTCTGGTGGACTTTTCGTTTCAGGATACAGATCTGTGAGTTAGGGACACACGGTGCCCTACAAAGCCAGCTCCTAGGAAAGGAAGTGACTTTTCCTCTCCGAGGGGCTCAGAGGCATCCTGTCCGCCCCCTAAACATGCCAGCAGCGCCACCTGGTGGTTGGAGGCAGATAGAGCACTTTGTAGCTGCTTTATCCCTACCAAGAGCACGCAGCCCTGGAGGTTGTCAATCTAAGTGAAACCCTGAGCTCTTGTGGGTGTAATCAAACTGCTACTACTAGGAATCAGCCTGCCGGAGCTTTCTGAGGCGTGTGGCAGCAGTTAGCAAAATGAGTCTGGGTGCTAATATCCTGTGTGCCTATAGCACAATGTCGTATGCAAGTTAGTCACCTGTATCTCAGTCTGAGTTCTATTCACTGGGGGTTTAGTCATGTGGCACCCTCTTCTACCCACTCCTCAGAAGCCAACTGTGAATAAGCTAACATTAGGCCGAATAAGGAAGAAATGTGCTTGTATGCACACTGTGCTCCTCAGCTGTGTAGGAGGAGCAGAGAGTGTGTTTCAGAGAGCAGGTGGGAGAAGTGATAGTGTTTTATGCAATGATAGTTTCTGGTTTGTAGAGGCGTTTCCCTAGGGGAAGGATGACCCAGATCTGTAGTATGTGAGGAGGAGTGGTTCAAATTGGGAGTAAAATCTCACATGGGAGCTTTTGGTTTTGGCTCAGTGATTGCCTTACTCTTCTATTTTCTAGATTGCTAAAGTGGAGAAGTTGAAGCCTCTGGAAGTGGAATTGAGGCGGTTGGAAGACCTTTCAGAGTCCATTGTTAATGACTTTGCCTATATGAAGAAACGAGAAGAGGAGATGAGAGACACAAATGGTAAGAGATGATGTGGTCCTTCAGAGGGATGGGGCTCTGAGACCCTTTACTTCTGCTGAATGTGTTATTAGGACAGCATTTGGACATTGAGCAACTCTAGTGGTCTCTGCCTGTTCTGTTCCTAGTAAGGGAAACCTGCTGGTATATCTCTCCCTCTGAGGCAGTCAGTGCATATCACGTGTCAGAGCTCTAGAAATAATTTCTTTCTGCCTCCATTCCTAGGATGAATTACTTTGTACCATTTAGTGTTGCCCATTAACCATAGTTTCAGCTTGTTCTATCTCCTTATCCTTCTCATTGTTCCCTCTGCTTTTATTCTCAAGTACTGCTGGTGCTTCAGTGCCTTTGCCATCATGCTGTATGATACCTTGCTTTTGAAGTTCAACAGGGCTGGGGAGAGAAAAATCCTGGGAGCTTTGCCTTCTTGAGGTGCATCTACAGTGTGAGACTCCCACGCAATGGTTTGTTTTCTGTTTCAGAGTCAACAAACACCCGGGTTCTGTACTTCAGCATTTTCTCCATGTGCTGCCTCATTGGACTGGCCACCTGGCAGGTTTTCTACCTGCGTCGCTTCTTCAAGGCCAAGAAACTAATTGAGTAAAGGATCAAGTCCTCCTCTCTCCCCTCTCAGACCCAGCTGCACACCGCTGGGACACAGCCGTGGCCCCCTGGAGCCGTCTCACAGATGATACCCACTGGCTTTTCTACAGGAACTTGGACCCTAAACGGGGAGGGGAGCCTAAACATTGGAGGCAATAGAGGACTTGTGAAATCCTGTTGGATGGTGAGGGTGGGGGAGGTTGTGATGGGTTTAGGGGTTCCTGGGGCAGAGATTAAATAAAAAAAAAGATGTTTCCATGACAGCTGCAGCAAATTTTTGCGCTGTCTGTTCTTTTATAATCTTGACTTGATGATGTCTCCCTTCTGTCTGTGACTGTACTGTTACTCTGAGCTGCTTGACCCTGCTGAGCTCTTCAGGTGCCACGTAGCTAGGACCAGGGCAGAGCAGGGCGTTCTGTGTTCTGACCAGCTGAGAGCTAAGACTCACATATGGAGGTTAGTGCAAAGCATTAGGATTCGTTGTTCCAGCAGGGCCTGAGGATAGTGGGAGGTCCAAGGTTTGGTTCCTGTTGTGGACCTCTGTGTTTCTCCCTGTGGGAGCTGGTGTCTTGTGCTGACAGGTCAGGGCACTTGAGCATATGATGGTTCAGCCTGGAGGAAGGGGAGCCTTGGATGGAAGACTTCGGAACATGTTTGAGCTCGAAAAGAAGCCACCTGCTTTGCTCAACGAGCTGTCCAGCCTTGGTCCCACCCTTGCTCCAACACGGATTTGCCTCTCTTGTTCTGAAATGATGCAGCAGTTTTCCTGAAAACCTTTGTCAGGGACAGCCTTTTGTGCAGACAGGAAGCCTCAGTCAGATACAGTCACAGAACAAATAAGACCAGGTTATGCTTGGAAACTTGGGTCTTAGATGGAACAGGAGACTTTTCTCACCTAACAGTCTAGCGTTTGTCCAGCTGGCAGCTGGCTGAATCTCCTTTGCTGAGACCTCAAAGCAGGGTGGGCCACTGCTCGTGTGGAGCATGAGGGCCTGTGCCCTGCTTTGAGGTCTGGCAGTTTAAGGGCTGATTTGTAGGCTGGCAGAGGAGTTACTGGAAGAATGTGGATGAACTCAGAAAAGCAGTACAGGATAGCAGTAGGCCAATTCTGTGTCTGGCTGGAGTCTGGACAGAAGTCTGCTCTTGACAGAATTGTTATTCTCCTGTGCGGTACTACAGAGAGAGCAGGCAGCTTCTCGTCGTTTCTCAGCTGTCCAGATGGCATGATATTAAACAAGCCAGACTGGGAAAAAGCAGGCAGTTTTGAGGCAGTGATCATAATTCTTTTACCTTCTCTGCATTCCCTCAGAGCAAATGGTTCAGCAACACAGCATTTTTGTGTCATATGCCTAGACACTTACGGCTAAGGAACGAGTTGTCATAGCCCTGGACCTGGACTACCATTTTGAAAAAAAGCATCTTTTTTATAATTTCTGATCTGAATCTGTTCTGTTGCTGGGAAGGAAATGGTTGTCCAGGGTGAGGCAATGGGAAAGAGGGTGAAAGTATGACCTGTCATCTGAATACATCTGTACTTTGCCGCCTCTTTGCCATTGCCAGGCGCCTGAAGTTGTTAGTCCCATTGGCAATTGCTCAGATTGCTTTTAATTTGTTCCTTTTTTGGTGAAGCCATATTAAGAACCCAAGTCCACTCCTCTGCCCTTGCATCCATTTTATCCTTGTATGTTTTTGAAAGCTCTTACGGTGCAGAACAGCAGCAATGCCACAGAACTGAATTACAGAAGTGATTCGAAGGTAGTTTTAGGTCCTGCAGTTTGAAGTCTGTACATCTGTTAAAGTTTTCCATTTGTTTTTATATAACTTAAAAAAAGAGAGTGCAAGAAAGAGGCTTTTCCATCTTGTCTGTTTTGATATCCTCTCCCCATCCTTACTTGAATACAAAGATATATTTCCCCAGGTGTCTGTTACACTGTCATCATTCTGGTGTTGCTTTTTGATCTCCACTGTGCTGGTATGGTTACTGAGGAGCAGGCTGGGGGGACTGGTATGGATTTACCTGTAATGACTGGTTGGGGGATCTTTGTCAACTTTCTCAAATAAAATTTCTTTTGGGGAAAACCAACCCATTTCAGTTGTCTGCGTGAGTCCTGTCCTCTTTGCCTGCATTCCTGCCGACTGCTGTTTCCTGCAAGCTGACCTGTCACAGGAAGCAGCAAGTATGCAGGCTCCTTGCAAACCTTTGGATTCCTTTAGCAACAGTTAATTTTTAAAGAATTTGAGAATTCAGGACTCAGGAGAAGTATTGTCTTGCACAGGCTTCTCTGGAGTGGAACCAGCATAGCAAGCAATGCATCTCTAATACTGATTACAATTTGTCCTTTTTCCCTGCCACTTCCTAATTATACTGCTCTCTGTAGAGGAATTTTGAGGCTGATAGTGAAACAGGGCTAGTGTTCTAGAGTACAAGATCCAGTTTGTCATCATTGTCTGCCATGTAAAATTTAGTTCATTAAGATAAATGCAATTAATTTTAGGTTCGCACTCCAGCATAAATACTGAACTGTTGCAAAGATGAGTTAGTCCCGTGTGAGTGGCAGATGGTTACTGAAGAGAACCCTAAGTATTTAGCAAACTGCTGTCAGATTTCTGTTGAGCCCGCAAGGCTTTTGTTGTGCAGTAGCCAAGAAAGATGAGCCATGGAACAGGACTAGGGGCACATAAACGCTACCTAAGCAGTTAGTATTATCGGGGAGCATTTAAAGAAGGGAAATTCCCAGATCTTTGGATAAGGCTTAGCCTCTGCAAGTTCTTGCCTGGATGAATATTTGAGTGTGTGAAATCGTACATCTGTTCTCGTGTGGTAGGTTGGCAGTGGGTCCGGGCTGTTGCAGAGTACTGCAGATGCAGAGCTGGTGTCTTCGTTCCATTTTACTTCTGGGAAATGGGCTAAAGTTGAGCTGTTGCAGATACTTGGGTCTGAGCCCATCTCTGTGTGACAGATGCATTGCTGGTAAATCTATAATTGCCTGTAGCGAACTGCATCAGACGTTTCCAGCCTCTTCCACCCACTTGTCAATGTGACTAACGATTTAATTATCACACTACTGAACACAGTGCGTGAGCATTCCTAAGTAAGGTTTATCTCCCTGTATTCCCCCTCCTGCTGTGCCAGCGTGGGCTGCACCCTATACAAAGTGCCTGCTGCAGCTGCTGGGTGCATGCACGCATAAGGGGATGAACATTTTACACACTCTTGCTCATTTCTTACAAGCTGCTCAGGTATGTGAGAAATAACCCAAGTGTACAACACCTGTCTTTGCTCCTAACTGGCAGATCAGGGACTTCTGACAAACTAGTTTGGCAACTGGTTGGCAAGATCATGAGGGGATTCCTGCCTGTGCATTTCAAGGTTTCCTATGACAGAGGTTTGGGAAATTAGCATGGCCTCTCTTTTCCCCTGACGATTTGTGTGATGTATTCCTGTGTCTCAGCTTTGGTTGTGTCCCTGCACTGTTAGTCCTTCATAGGCCTGAGATGGTCTTGTCCTTAGTGAACAAAAGCTGCTGGGAAATGGAATTTCCTGTACGTTCAAGGTGGCTTACTGGGAAGGAGAGAGTATAAATCTGAAATGGATGAATCTTTTGGGGGAGAAAAAGTTGAATCTGGTGAAGACTGAAGGAGTTCAGGGTCAGTAGTTTTGTCTGCTGCCCCTTCTCCACCTAACAAACTTGTCTGGCTTGTGCTTGTTCTGTTATTCCTCCTGTAGACCACCACTGGTAGTGGTGTGGTGTCCCTGGCAGGCCAGCCTTTCTCTGTAGAAGGTGGAAGGAGCAGAAGATTTAGAAAGACTGCCTGTTTCTTGGACCTTTTTGTAAACCTGAAACAGATAAGCCCAAGCTTTTGCTGCAACGCTAATACTTGCATTTGCTCAACAATGTTTGTAGGAAGCTGGATTGCTTCACCCTGGAAATCTGCTACACTGGCAGGAATTGAGAGTTGCTAGGTTTCAGCTGCAGCTGAAGTGACCTCAGCTTTCTGCAAAATGGCACTAACAGATGCCTGATTGCTCCTCTGTTGCTAGAGGTCTGTACGGTTTATCACCTTAAACTCTTCTGCACTTCCAGCTCCCTGGAATGCCTGCCAGAGGAGCTGTGGTCTCCAGGCGTCTATCTCAGTGACCTTTCCTATGAGGATAATTTGTCTAGCTCATGTTTGGAGAAAGCTGCTGTGTCCTTCTCATGTTTCAGTTTTTGCAATAAAATGTACATGTTGAGTAACTCCCTTTTGAGGGCATGTTACTCCAAAAAAAACCCCAAAAACCAAGGTGACAGAACCATGCTTCTATTGCTCTGTCCTACTTCTGCAGTTCCCTGTCACCGAATTTCCTTTCATAGCTGATATTCCTGAGGTACCTTTTCCCTGAGCTTTTAAATCTGTTGATTCTATGATCTTTGCATAAGCCACACTAGGAGATTCTATTGGAACTGCAAGGAGATTAATTTGTTTTTTCTTGGATGCTGTTCCTACAGCCACCACACAGACAAGGCAGGCAGAGGAGGAGGCTGTACTTGTGCTTTCCAGATATATTCCATTGCAGCTCTGGTCTGATCTGCTGCAGAGCTTTACACTCTAGGGTTTTGTTGTCCATACCAGCTGCTCAGTCTTTTATTTCCTCCTGAACATACTTTGGATAGTCTTCCCCTAGGTGTAAGGTATTTGCTATACCTACCTAACTGGAATCTTGTGGTGTTGTCTTCTTAGGTATATTTGCCCATGTAACTACTTTGTAATTTCTTCCTTCTGAGTGTGGGCTGCTCTTTCATTGCCTTAGCAACATAATCAATGTACTATCTCTGTGAACTAAGGTAGATACTTGCTATGATTTGGTTTAAATGGCAGTGTTCCTACCCTTATCTGAATACATCATTCAGTAACAACTTTGCAAGAGACAGAATGGCACATTGCCTCTAGGTTGTCTTGATTTCTTTAAATGCTTGAGTAAAAAAATTCTGTGTAAAGTCAGGTGTATATTTTTTAGTCATATTCCAATAAACCTGAGTGGGTGGTAACTGTTACTTCCCTTAGGGGAGTCTTGCTGTGGGAATTACTGCCCTTATTTTTGAAGCATAGTAAAGGCAATGCTGTGGGTTGGCTAAATCCAATTGTAGCTACTACCGTAATCATTTTAGAGAAGAATTTGTATGATACTGTAGGTAATAATGGGTAGAATAGCTCTGCTTTTCAAATTGGAAAAGATGAAGATTGACATTTCAAGTTAGTCCTACTTTTTTTTTTTTTAACAACTATTCCAGATTCCTTAATCCCTTTNTCCAGATTCCCTAATCCCTTTTTTTTTTTTTTTTTTTTTTTTTAGATTTTGCTGTCTAGATTTAAAAACAAAACAAACAAACAAAAAATATTTGCTGGATGACATTTTGACTCCCTTGCAATGGAGGGAGTGACTGATCCTTCACAGAACATGTCTGAGGTTTTTTTCATGCATTCCTACAAGCTCTTTTATTCTAGAACTGTTGTGCTGTCTCTGCTGCTTGGAGGGACAACATTTTTGTATGGCAACAGTTACAACACACAGCAAACAAACTTCAATGGTTGAGCTATTCACTTTTAATATAGGTGCATGTAAGCACTGCATTGCAAGGAACCCTACTTCTTGTTTCATAGTTTGAACAATAAATCATCTTCACTAGGCTTTGTTGTACCTGCTTTTATGAATTTGTGCTTCAGCTCCTAAGGCTTTCTGTAAGCATATGAACCCCATTGTTCATTTCTTTCTAAGCTGTGCTTGTGCCTGCTGACCTTTGAAAACAAAATATTTAAATTATGATGGGATGCATCATCTATGAAGAAAATAAATTACTTAGGTAAGACTGAGGTTGTGAACACTTTCTTATGACAGAGAAGTGATTGCAGGTCCAGATCTGAAATGTTGTTTACTAAGCTTTCAGTTTATTTCATCTTGGCTAGAGGAAAAAAAAAACCACGACTCACGAGTGTCACAGCAGGGGACACTGCAAGGCTCTAGTAGTGGTGTGAAATGTGTATCCACTTCAGGTGGTAGGAAGGACGTGGTGTGAAATGTGTATCCACCTCAGAAGGTTAGAGTTAAAATTTTTTAGGGTGAATAAGCTCTGAATACAGGATAACAATAATGGAAAGCCCTTAGGACTGAAGGATGGTATGACCTTGAAGGTTAAAATGATCAGAAGCAAGTCATAATAATTAAGAACAGTATCTAAAGACAGTAAAACTCTGACAGCTGTTGTAGAGATGGTCTCATTACGGCTGCTTTATCCAAACCAAAGACAGATTTGTACACAGACCAAAACATAGAATCATAGAATGGTAAGGCTGGAAGGGACCTCAAGGATCATCTAGTTCCAACCCCCTGCCATAGGCAGGGACACCTCCCACTAGTACAGGTCACTCAAGGCCTCCTCCAACCTGGCCTTGAACACCTCCAGGGAGGGAGCAGCCACAACCTCCCTGAGCAACCTGTGCCAGTGCCTCACCACCCTCACTGTAAAGAACTTCCTCCTAACATCCAGTTTAAATCTTCCCTCTGCCAGTTTAAACCCATTGCCCTTCATTCTGTCATTACAAGACCTTGTCAATAGTCCCTCCCCAGCCTTCCTTCAGATACTGGAAAGCTACTCTAAGGTCTCCTGGAAGCCTTCTCTTCTCCAGGCTGAAAAGCCCCAACTCTCTCAGCCTGTCCTTATAGCAGAGCTTCTGCAGCCCTCTGAGCATCTTCATGACCTCCTCTGGACCCACTCCAACACTTCCATGTTCTTCCTGTGCTGGGGGCTCCAGAACTGCACACAGGACTCCAGATGGGGTCTGAGGAGAGCAAAGGGGCAGAATCCTCTCCCTCGCCCTGCTGCCCACACTGCTCTTGATGCAGCCCAGGACTCGGTTGCTGTCTGGGCTGCATGTGCACACTGCAAGCTCATGTTGAGCTTTCCATCACCTCAGAATACAATATATATAACCCAGAATGTAATATATAATACGTAGTACAGTCAAACAACGTATCTGTGCAGTAAGAACCATCAATGACTTTTTCAAGCTACAATTTGGAGGCTTTTTAGGAAAATAACAGTCAACTTTCGACTTCGTGAGAAGTAAAACAACGACTCCATCAGGCGTTGTGGCAATTCTGGTTTTGCCGGTTTTATGAGCTAGGCAGTGGGCGGGTGAAGATGGCTCCGGCAGCCTGCGCGGCGTTGCCTGTGTCGGCGATCTCCTCAGGCCAGCTGCGGCCAGGAGCACGACACATTCACAGCGCTTACACCGCGGCTTGTAACGCGTTTTGAGCCTGCCCTGGGCGGCTGGGCCCGGGCCCTGGCGGGTGGCTGACGGGGCCGGGCGGCGGCGGGAGGCGGGAGCGCGGAGGTTGCGGCGGCAGGAAGCGGTTCCGGGTCGTCGTCAGGAGCCAACATGGAGCTTCTCGGGCTTGCGGGGCCTTGCTGAGGGAGAGCCGGGCCGCAGCGGGGTCGCGCCGCCGCCATGTCGCTGGGCGAGTACGAGCGGCACTGCGACTCCATCAGCTCCGATTTCGGCAGCGAGTCGTCGGGCCGAGGTGGCTCCCGCGGCGGCGGCAGCCTGCCTGGCGAGCAGGAGGAGCTGCACTACATCCCCATCCGTACTCTGGGCCGCGGCGCCTTTGGCGAGGCCACCCTGTACCGCCGTACGGAGGTAGGTTTTCCGCCGGTGGCGGGACAAGTCCCCGCCGGGCTGCGGAAGAGAGGCCACTCTCCTCCTTCTCCTTCCCTCCCCGAGGAGGAGGATCCTGCTCAGGGGCCGCTGTCAGGACGAGCGGGGTGATTTCCAGAGGCTGGGTGCTGGGAGGCCCCGGCGCCCCGAGAGCTGAGGCTGAGCTTGCTCCCGGGGGTGACTGACAGCCCCCGGCGCCGGAGCTCCGAAGAACAGCCGGGCTGCGAAGCGATGACCTCAGCCCTCGGCGCGGAGGGCTGCGGGTGTTGAGCACCGCCAGTCTCTTGGTCCTCCTAAGTTGTGTAGGGAGATGAAGAATCTTCTGATGCTAATAGGTGCCTCATTTTTTCTGTGTTTTATTCCAGTCACAGAGGACATGGGGGCATCTCATACAGATAACTCTCATGTATTTCAGCATAATCGTAGAATCATAGAATCACCCGTGTTGGAAGGAAACTTTAAAGGTCATCTACACCAACCCCCTCTGCACTGAGATCCTCAACTAGATCAGGTTGCCCATAGCCCTGTCGAGCCTCATCTTGAACCAGGGATTGGGCCTCCAGTCTAAATCTACTCTTCTCTAGTGTAAAACCATTGCCTCTCTTCCTATTGCTGCTGGCCTTTGTAAAAAGTCTCTCTACGTCCTTCTTGTAGGCCCTCCTCAGGTACTGCAAGGTGGTGATTAGGTCCACCTGGAGACTTTTCCAGGCTGAACAACCCCAGTTCCCTCAGCCTGTCCTCATAGGAGAGGTGCTCCAGCTCCCTGACTGTTTTTGTGGTCCTTCTCTAGACCCACTTCATCAGGTTCATGTAATTCCTCTATTGAGAGCACCAGAGCTGGACACAATACTCCAGGTGTGGTCTTACCAGAGCTGAGTAAAATGGCAGAATTCCCTCCTCATGCTTCTTTTGATGCAGCCCAGGATGTGATTTACCTTCTGGGCTCCAAGCACACACTATCTGCTCATGTTTAGCTTCTTGTCCACCAGCACCCCCAAGTCTTTTTCCTCGGGGCTGCCACCTTGGGAAAGGCCACCCCGAGGCATCACCACCTGAGCAGATGGAAGTGTGACCACTGTTCATTTAACAGGTCACTTTGTGTCTGCCAGCAGGAGTGGGCTTACTTTGAATTTTTTTTTTTTTTTTAAATTTTTATTTAGGACTACCTGAATATTTGCAATGGCTTATGGTTTTTCTATAATACCTTATAGTTATGGGATTGGAAATGCTCTCTTCTCCCTTTATTGAACTAGAGTATGATTAGTCTTCGTTGAAACAAAACAAGCTCTGTTTGGCAACCACGTAGTATAATTTTTAGGTTGTGGAGATTTTGTGGGTTTTTTTATTGTGCTGGCTGTCTTGAAAGGTGGCTTCAGGCCATCACTGTTCCTAGTGACAAACAGAAAGCCTCAAAATTTAACCTTGTGAAGAATCTTTGAAATCTGTAAGAGACAGGAAGGTCTTTAGACCTCTCCTGAAATTTTTATTCCCTGCTATAAAGGCATGCACTGTTGTCTTAACAGTAGTGTGTTTTTAATTAAAAGATGGTTTTCTGTTTCAGGATGACTCACTTGTGGTGTGGAAGGAGGTGGACCTGACTCGGCTGTCAGAAAAGGAACGTCGTGATGCTTTGAACGAAATTGTTATCCTCGCCCTGCTGCAGCACGAGAACATCATCGCATACTACAATCACTTCATGGACAACACCACACTGCTGATCGAGCTGGAGTACTGTAATGGTGAGATCCCTACTCCCACTTACAAGCAAGTGGCAGACACCTTGCTGAGTCACTGTCCTGCAGAACATGCAGGGGATATTCCTGGGGTGACCTCTGGGAAGCAGAGGAGCGCAGGCGAATTTTGCTGCGTAGCTACTGAAGAAAAGATTGAGAACCCTTGTGATTGGCTTGTGTCTCAGGTGCCAAGGGAAAAAGCCCAGCTATTAGTTCAGGCAGTAGATGACTTTTTGAGTCTTCTGAGTAGCTGGTTCAGTGAAACAAGTGGGTTATTGGTAATGTATGCTTTTAATGTGCCTTGCTGTGTTCTTTTAGGAGAACGGAGGAAAAAACAGGTAAGGCTATTTGGGCCTTTCCGCCTCTACAGATTGGGGCTGCTCGTCAGTAATGTCACTTAAAGACCCCTCTGTTTGGCTGTTATAAGTAAAAGTTTATAAATCAACTGGCACACTGCAATTAGGATATTTTCCTGCCTCGTGCTATCTGCTTCTATTTTTTTCCACTATTAAAGGTAAATCTGGTCTTTCTGGTGATGGAGAAAACTTCAAAATTCCATCCAAGAGTAGATGAGATGGTGTTGTTTGGAGTTTGCAGGGAAAGTGGTCTCAGCTGGGTTGGAGAAGTAGAAGATTTGATAGGAACAGGATCCTCACTTTGAACTGAAATTCTCTTTGGATGAGTGGGACAGCACCTGTGGCTAGGTGTCCTGTGTTTGTGGGGGGTTTGCATTAAGTCATCATCAGAAACTTTCTTTGATGGAAAAGGCTATCATTATATTATCATTTTAGACAGCTTGCTTTCACTAGGACAGGTTGGAGAGGACAACAGAGTTGTGTGAAGTATTTTTGAAGGGTGTCAGATTCTCTGGTTGGCAGGTTGGCCAAAGCTGGGTTTACTTCTCTGCTTTTTTATTCTTATGCAAGGTGGAGTCCAGTAGCAGAGTAGGGGTATGTAAGCTCTTTGGTGTACCATTTCTTTTAGAAGTACTCTGTGTGAGTTATTTAACTCCCTGAAAAGACTGTGTGCTTGGGGCCATTATAAATTCAGTGCAGGGCATAGAGAGCAGCTGTAGTACTGGTGTCTGTGCATGTTTGTTAATGTCTTTAAACCATTTGTTTTACACAGGGACAATAACCAAGAGATCAGCATACAGCCTGCCCTGCCTGAGTATGTCTTGAGTAATACAGAACTAGAGACATGAGAATGGGGGAGTCTCATTTAGTCTTAGGAGTGTTGGTTTTGGCGATGTGTTAACAGTTGTTTTTCTGACTTTCTTTGCAGCTCACAAGTCCAAGATAATTTGTGAGTAATTTTTCAAGCAAGGCTGTGCTAGTTGCTATGAGACACTTCTCAGAATACAAAGTTTTTAGTGTTTAATTGGCACTTCTGGAGATGGAGGAAGAGCTTTCAAATTTCAGTAAATACTGTTCCCAGCTTACAGGGGAGGAAGCCAAGTTACTGCTTTACTAGCCTGTAGTTCTGTGTGTTTATCATGGTGCCATAAGACTTGGACTTATCATAGGGTAACATCAATTAATACATCTGAAATGGATTTGGGAAGAAATACCCTATAAAATACATTTGTGGAAAAGAAAACAGTGCATCAGGAGGTTAGATGTGATTAGGTGAGGCAAAGAAGAAAGTAATTGGTTTTCAGTATATCTACATAGAAGTATTGCTTATCAGTTAAAAGCTACCTGGTCTCCTGGTATAGGATTTTGGCTGTCATGCTGCTTTTTTGGTTCAGAAAAGCTGCAAAAAGAGATGGCAAAATATCAGAGATGAGGAATAGAATTCATTAAAAGCCTGCATAATTTACATCTTTAGGAAGGAGGTCTGTAAGAAGAGGCAGAAGTTAAATGGTGAATGTGAAGAGCAATTTGTAGATAATTTACAAATGTGACTGTAAGTCAGAAAAAAAATATTGAGAGGTTGAGTGAGACAAAAGTAAGCAAAGGATATCTTAATTAGAATACCAGAAAAATCTTCCCAACATGGAAGTCTGAAGTAAGTCCCTCAAGGAGACAAAGGAGCCATTGTGGCCCGCTTTGAACATCTGCAATTCAACAGGCCTGTGGAAATCATAAAGCAGAAAGCTGCCTTGCATCATACCTGTGAGAATGGGAAAGAGCTTGGTTTTTCATTATTCTTAGGACATAATATATGATAATTGGGAAGTGGAATAGCAACAGGACATGATCAGATATTTGCTATTTACTGGTGTGATGCTAATCTGACAGGGAGTCAGGTGCAGCCTTCATCATTGCTTCTTTTAGCTTTCCTTGATCTTCAGTCTGTTGTCCTGAAATTTTGAGGTTCCCTAAAGAGCCTGCTGATGGCAGGCTTTAATGCTGCTGCTGCTGTCAATGCTCTCTGCATTCTGCATCAGTGTATATGGCAGGACCGATGAAGGAGCGGGGCAGGTCAGAGATGGCAGTAACTGGGGAAAGGCTTGTGGGCAAACATGCTTTCAGAGACTGCTCTGAACTTGTAAGTGCTTGCTTTCTCTTCTTTCCTTGTGTTACTTACATATAATGCTGAGCAGGACAATCTCACATGATTTGGAGTACAGCTTATAAATGGTTACGTATCTCAAGAAGCACTTCCAGGTTAAAAAGTAGGGAGGGCTATCCTGTCATCTTACTGATTCACTTTATTAAATGGTGGTGTGAGAAAAGAATTATCTCTGCTTAAGCTCAGACGTGCCAGTGAAGTTCTTACATGGAGGGAGAACTTAGTTTTGTGGGTGCCTGACCAGTTTAAGTGAAGAGTGCTGAGGAAGAGCTGTAGTGATTCATCGGATCTCTTAAGGGATTTGAATACTCCCAGGAGTATCTGATCAGAGTAACTGCTGCCATTAACTAAGATACTAAGATTACTAAGAACTCTCTTGTCTTTCTTACTCACTTAAAATCACAGGAGGGAACCTCTACGATAAGATTCTGCGGCAAAAAGACAAGTTGTTTGAAGAAGAGGTAATTTGGACTGGTTTGAGGGAGCAGTGGGGCTGGCTTACTGGTTATCTGAGTACTTACACTTTTTTTGTCTGGTGGGAAGTTTCTCTGTATATTTGGGGACTGACATCCTTTGTCTCTCGTTGCAAGCATTTATCAGCAGCTCTTTCCTTTTTGGCTGTGTAAGCAGTATAAACTTCTTTGGGAGGAATAATGAAAGAGAGCTCAACTGACTTTGGCCTCCTTAGCATCTTGGCTAACTTCTAATTTTAAAACCTCTTTCTCTGTTTCTTCCTGGTTGGTACTCAGATCTCTCTCATCTTAATCATTTTGTAGATTCTTCTCTGAGTAACAACTTCAAACCTGTCTCACCAGATATTTTCTTCTTGTTCCTTTTTCTTTTTCTTTTTCAAACTTATTTTCTGCTATCTGCTTCCCTCTTATGCTGATGTGGTTAATGCTTACTTAGCTTTTAATGACTTCTAAGGCCTTCTGGCTCATTGCGAATATTAAATGGTCACGGTTCATATTCCAAAGGGGTTTTTATTTGAAGCCTCACAAAACTTTTATTCCTACCTTTGCAGATGGTGGTTTGGTATCTCTTTCAAATTGCATCAGCTGTGAGCTGCATTCATCGAGCAGGAATTCTTCACAGGTAAGTGTGGCATGCAATAAAGCTAAAGCAATTGATGCACTTCATGGAAGTGAGTGCAGAACTTCTTTGGGTAGCCTTTGTTTCTTTTTTTAAAGCAAGCACTGAGCTTCTCTCCAAAGCATAGCTGGACTGCCTATGTGTTAAGTATCTTTTCCATAAACGATTTTTATTGGGCCAGAACCCATCTTGCAATAAATGTGCAAGAATTTCGTATATGAAAATAAAATTGCTGTGCTTGATGCTGCAGCTTTGTGAACAAAGAGTTAATCTACGTAGGAAGGAAGTAAATTGGCACTTTATTGCCATAGCAAAGAAGTAATGTTTGCCAAAGTGGGTAGGAAGAGCAGTTGCCACAGGCCAAAGATAATTCCTGACCACTCAAGAATTAGTAGCTTCCAGCTGACATGCACATCTTTCTGTAATTCCTGGAGGCTAGCAGTGATGAAGAATTTCTGTTAGTGCGCTCCCGTGCAAAGATTTGTCCTGCATTTGGCTCAATCTCATTTCTTCAGCCTGTTATTTAAGGAAGTCATAGAGCTTGTTAACTGCTGATGGTAATTGTGACACTGGCTCTGAGATTTCAGTGTGTCACCAATTACCTCTTTCTGTTGCCCTTTTCTATTTGGGAGAGGTAAATGTCATGGCTTCTGTGTCCCTCAGGAAGGCCATGATGTTCTGAAGAGAACTGCACGTGCAGACAGCTGTTTCCAATATGTTTGGATCGTGTGCTGCACGACATTCTCTTTTAACTAATGAGCATAGCTATGTGAGGATGTTTTCTGTGAGAGAGCATCCTGGTTGCTGCCTTTCTAAATCTTTACTAATTGAGAAGCCTTGCTAATGAAGAGTTGGCACTCTGTGCTCAACAAGTAGCACCTAAGTTATTGACCTAAAGTAGATGTCACGTCTATCCTGCTTTGCAGTGAGGTTTCCTGCTTACCATCTCTGTTGCCCATTTTCGCAGCAGGGTTCACAGTTTAGGAACACTTGATGCTGTCCTGATCTGCAACTGGGAAGTTGTTGATGGTATTTAGGAAAAGGGAATGTTATGAAGTGTTGGCCATGGGAAGCACATCAAACTGTGGGGACTTCTTTTCTGTGTTTGCAGCCTCTTGTATTGATCTGTGAAACTACATTTAAATTACTCTTTCTGGGAAGAAGTGTTTTCAGTGAGTTTTGGAGTGCAGTATTTCTGTGGCCATCTGAGCACAGCACATTTCTGTTACAAAGAGTTGGTTCTGAGGTGTAACATAGGGGATGTTGTGCTCAATTTCTAGAGTGGCATCTCTTTCGCACCTTCTCTGCATGTATTTCCATACATACATATTCATGGATACATTTATGCTTTTAGGGACCTCAGTGACTCCTGCCTTGGGTCTGTTTATAAAACCAGGAACAGTAAGACCAGCTCAACGACTTTCATATAAGAAGAGACCGAGAGGGAGAAAGGACTATCTTTGATCTGTGGCCTTTACATAGGTGTCTGGAGCATGAGATTTTTAGACTGTGTTGTGTTTATGTGGGCATGGGATAAAACATGGATAACTGCAGTTACTACTCCAGTACTTGAGGTAAATTGCCTTTGGAGAGCTCTTTGTGTGTGTGTGAGAGACAGTACTGACAGGGTAGAAGCATTTTGAGGGGGAGGTAGAGCAGTGTGCGGAAGACTGTGAAATCCAAAAATACATTTGAGTATCTGCATTTGTTTTTCTCCTTTTCAGAGATATAAAGACATTAAACATCTTTCTAACCAAGGCAAACCTGATTAAATTGGGAGACTATGGGTTGGCAAAGAAGCTGAACTCTGAGTACTCTATGGCTGAGACTGTAAGTATCTGCTGCCTTCGTGTACAAACCGAGGTGTATTTTCCTTTGATTTCTGCATGCCTTGCAGAAGACCAGGGATGCTGTATGTTCTTGCAGCTTGTTTTCTCTGATTTTTCTTTCCCTCATAGCTCAATTTCCTTTTGACATTATGTCACGTTTGCTGGTCTTTTGCAGCCTGCAGTTATCCATTTTCCCAGATTACCATTAAGAGCTACATCTCTCTGCAAAGCAGTAGACTAAAGTTAAGTGCAGTGTGGGCATGGAACTGTGCCAAGGCCAGTGTAGCTGTGCTATAGAGCACTGCCGTTCTTAACCCTGATACTAGGCCTGGAATCAGTGTAATTTGAAGGGAGTGCTGTCTGAAGGTCCATAGACCTTCACATCAGTACAGTATTCGCCCTCTGGGGTGGTTAAGCCCATTTTAGGAAATTAATCTGGTCATGCTGCTGGGTTAACAGGAGCATTTGCCTCAGTTGGGTCTAAGGTAGTTTGTATGTGCTTGCCTGACATTGTACCGTGCAGAAGGGAGATTTAGACTGGATGTTAGGAGGAAGTTCTTTACAGTGAGGGTGGCGAGGCACTGGAACAGGTTGCCCAAGGAGGTTGTGGCTGCTCCCTCCCCGGAGGTGTTCAAGGCCAGGTTGGAGGAGGCCTTGAGTGACTTGTACTAGTGGGAGGTGTCCCTGCCTATGGCAGGGGGTTGGAACTAGATGATCCTTGAGGTCCCTTCCAACCTTACCATTCTATGATTCTATAGATAGGTGTCCTCTTTCTATAATACTCAAGCTCTGAACTGAATTACAGAGAAGCAAGAAAGGCACTTGTGCTTCTTATGGTAACTAGGTATTTGGATTATTGGTCATGGTCTTGGAGAGGGACTTTGTAGGAGAGAGTGATTCTACCAGAAGGCTGTCAAGCTTGACTTTGTTCCAGCCCCTTCCAGAACGCAGTTTTGCAGCCAGAGTTACTACACAGGGTAAGATGTATTGCAGACATCTGAAAGGCTTAGTTTGGATTTCCCAGCTCCATCAGTTTCTCTGGAAAGGAAGACATTGTCTCAAGCTCCTTCTCCTAAAAGCCTTTATTATAGTTTGGGATGCAAGCCAATTTGTACTTCCCCTTACCAGGCTGTGTTATTAGATTTAATGCAAGCTATTGGTGTTCTGTTAGAATATATAGTTAAATACTTGCCAGCCTCCTTCCAGAACATGAGTGCTATTGTGCAGTTGCACAGTAAGTAGGCTGCTGCATAAATCCCTCACTAAGCTGGGCTGCAGCAAACCCACTTCTGTTTTGTCACATTTTCGTGGCCTTTTGGCTTTTAGAGAAAGTGCAGTTTGTGTTACGAGTTTACAGGTTTGGTTTTTGCCTGTGTTCTCTTTGTTCATCTACACCTGCAAGCTTTTTTCCTTTTTAACATCTGAAAAATGTTGAGCTACATACCTTCAGCCATCTCTCATTCTGCATAGGGTGGCTGTGCTCTGGGCTAGATGTTCAATTTGTGATCTAATGACCAGAGGCTGACTGGAAGCCTTTTTTTGGTGAATGGAGTATTTGTCATTGAAGCAGTCAAGTCAGGAGTTTGCAAAATATTTTATGTCTTGTTTGGCACGATTTCAGTTACACCTGGGAGGGCTTCTATATTTAAATGCTGGGTTTGGGGATTTTGCATGTAGCGGGGGGTGTTTTATTTCCTGAAACTAGCTGTTCAGCAAAGCCTACTTCCGAAGTGAAAGCTTTTCAGATAGCACTCAAGCTGGCTTTCAATTTACTTGACCCAAAACTAACCTCTCTTTCATTTGAGACAAAGTAGCCTTTATCCTGTCAGTACCTTGTGATCAGACAGAGTGGCTCCATAGCTATGGGCTGGCACCTGTGTTTGGAAGCTTTGCTAGATCCCTGTTCCTTGGGTTTCTTGTGAGGTTTTCCATATGCCTGCTTAGTACTTAAGCCCTCTATTACCTCGAAATGTACTATATTGAAGAGAGCAACAAGTCCTTGCTGCATTGTCATGACAACTACTGTATTGGGAAGTAGGTACCACATCAGAATCTGAGCAGAGAGGTGTCTAGCATCTTCTAAGAAACTCAAGCACGGGCTTGTGGATGAAGAGTGCCTATTGTTCCTATCCCATCCTTCCAGCGTGTTGATGGAGTATGTCATCTGTGTCATTTCAGTGCTGTGTCAGAGCTGTGTTTAGCTCTGATGCTCACGGGCCTTTGTAAACATGATGGCTGCAGTGCTGCTGAATCAAAGGCTGCTTAATAATTTCTGATTTTCAAATGTTCTTTTTTCCTAGCTGGTGGGAACTCCATATTACATGTCCCCAGAACTCTGCCAGGGTGTGAAATACAACTTCAAATCTGATATTTGGGCTGTGGGATGTGTCATCTTTGAGCTGCTTACTCTGAAGAGGACATTTGATGCTACTGTAAGTCTGCAAATCAGGATGGACTGAGTAGCCTTATTTTTTATCACCCTAAGATTCACACTTGGCTTATAGCTTTCTTAACTCGTATTTCTTTCACTGTTGTTTAAATCTACTGATTAAGAAAATAGTGGCCTGAGAGTGCTGACAACAACAGAGAGAATGTCCATGTGATTTCCCCTACCCTGCATTGCAGATGCCTCTCTAGCTTCTACCATACCCACCCTTGTCTGCAGTACTGGGTTTTCCACATGCATGTGTTAGCCTGTATCGTAGCTGTGAATGAAACACCCTTTTCTCTGCAAGAAGTTAGTTTGCAACTTCAGTCTTTTTGCTTTTTCCCAGCATTACTAGCTGTGAATTGTCTGTGCAACATTTTGTAGGGAAAACTTCCACCCTTTGGATTTCAAGGATTTAATCCTGTTGCCCTTTATTGAAGTTTGAGTGCAAGAGAAGTCTGGTGAAGCTGGCATGGGGAGGGTGAAAGCATTGCTGGCTGTTATATGTCATTTACCAGGTTGTGTTATGAGATGGGAAAAGCTGCTAGCTGCCATGGTGCAGGATTTTGTAACCCTTCAAGAGCCAATGTGAGAATTCCATCCTCTTCTGAATTTCTCTCACCATAACTGCTGAGTCCCCAGTAGTTTGTCTGCTGTGCAGTGTTTCAGTGGCAGTATGCCACACAGGTGATTCCATGCACAGAAAAACCTGTCCTTCCTGCACTGTTAGAGAATTTGGTGAGAAGCTAGGTGTTGTCACTAACTCCTAGCTATCAGAGGTACTGTTTCTGCAGGAATCACTATTAGGTTTCTGGAGAATCTGCTAGGCAGAGAAGAAGAAGGATGTGTCCTGATCAGAGAAGGAAAAAAGGAAATAATGGTGACCTGTAGCATATCTCTCTATTGGACACATTGTCCGGTTCAGTTCCCTTAAAGATGGTTTCTGCTTTCTGCTCAGAATCCCCTGAACCTTTGTGTGAAGATTGTACAGGGCAATCGTGCCATGGAGGTTGATTCCACTGTCTACTCCCGGGAACTGATCCAAATGGTGAATTCCTGCCTTGATCAGGTTAGAGAAATACTTCTACATTTTCAGACACCCATTCCCAGCTGCCTAAGCTACAGAATTCAGGAGTGAAGGGGGTGACCTGCCTGTTGCAACATGAGGGCTGTTGATGCAGGGGAATTTGTGAAGCCTGAGGCATTACTAAGGCTGGGCTTCCTCTAGTCCTCTGAAATCATTCTATCTACATATTCAGTCCTGCAGGCTCTGGAGGGGTGCTGAGGTTTCTCTGATGATGATCATTTAATGGGCTGGAAGAAGCAATTATTTTCTAAAACAGTACTCTGGATGTGGGAGCATTGTCTCTTAAGGTTCTGGCTTTCTGTAGGGAATTAATTTCTTAGAAGCAAACATAGTATCGATACCTTCAGAGCGTGGAAGTACCTTCTGCAATTCCTGGCGTTTATGCTTATTCATTCCCAGTGTTTAATTTTCCTTCAGAAGGGAGTCTGGGAAGGAGGTCCATGCAGACTTGAACTAGGTTTGCTGTCTCAAGTCGTGGTTGTAGGTGATGAGCATTTTGCAGAGAATGACTTGTGGCATGCTTCTTTCAGGATCCAGAGAAGAGACCCACTGCAGATGAGTTGCTCGAACATCCGCTGCTCAGCAAACGCAGGAGGTAATTATATGGTCTTGCCTGAAACCTGGACAGGTATCTGAGAGAACAGGAGGGTTTGTGCAAACTAAGGTGTTTATGCTTTTGTAGCAAAGTCCTCAAGTTAATTTGACCTGACATGAGGCAGTTGTTGGAATACACTTCATCCTTTCTAGGAGAAAAGTGCATTCGTACTGTCTTGTCACCTGATGTTCTGATGCTGCATGAGTATGGTGAGATAGGTCTGTGCATCCTTGATCTTAGAAGCTGTTGTACTGAGAACTTCAAAGCATTCCATTTGAAGGCTCCCTTGAGGAATGCTGGTGCCTGTTCTTCAAATCTGTGAGCCAAAGGGTCAGAGAGATCCTCCTGTAGTCATCAGGAACAGCGTTTCAAAATATGTACATCATGCGATACAGAGACTCTTGCTGTCTCTCTTTGTTGCCTCCTTCTTCTGGAGACAGTTGCATTGAAATTGACCCATTTTAGTTTACTGTGCCCATCAGCCTGAATGTGCTATCTTTTTATGAAAGGTAGACCATAGTTTGGACTCTTTGGATCCCATATAGGTTGCTTTGGAAACAGCAGCTGTTTATACCAAGTCTTCTACATGGTGGTCAGCAGAATTTGAGCTTTGTCTTGCTGTATGCACTGATAATAGCCCAAATCCTGATAATGTTTAGTCATTTAAGGTTATTCTTGTGCAATGTGGGTATTGGTTGGCCACATTCTAGTATACGTGGGGTTTGTTTGTCCTCAGCTCTGCTGGAGCTACACAGTACATTACTTCTGCCCTATCTACTGCTGCGTTTCCTCCAAGAGAGAGCAGCATTTGGTTGGAAAGCAAAGCAGTCTTGTGTGTGCTACTTGTCAGTAAATTGCTCTGGGAAATGTTACTTGTTCCTGAAATGCTTTTTGTCCTTTCACAGAGAGATGGAAGAGAAAGTTACATTGCTTAATGGGCCAAATAAGCGACCAAGGTAATTATTTGGGCATGTGTTTGAAAGGAAGTCTGGAGAGAGAGCTGTCCAGAGAGGAACTTTGCTAAGAGTATTATCCTGTGACAACCTTACTGAAGCAGTATAGTTAAGAGGATCTCTATGGAGCCTTTCCTCAGCCGGTCCCATACAGCTCTAATCTGTCCTACTTTACAGCCTGCATATCTGAGGATGTAATGTAGATCTCTCCTTCCACACAGATTCTCTTGAAACAGGAGGAATATGACTGTCTGAATGTTGACTATTAAGTGAATATAAATATCTTTCATGAAACTGGTTATATGCAGAATTTCTCCACAGTCTACAGCAAGCCTGTAAGCAGGGTTGCTTCATGAAGCAGATGGCTTCTGTGACATGTGTAGATGCTTTTTATTGATTTGTCAGGTTTCTCTTTTTTTTTCTCATAAACTTGGAACTAGTACCTGAGTGCTTTTATGTGAAGTTGTTCACTCCATGGATTGCTCACAAACTGTTTGCTTTGATTATAACTTCCACTTTGCCATATGTTTGTGAATTGATTCTTACCTGCATTGAGGAGTTACATTTTTGCCCTCAGGTAGAAGCCTGTAATTTAAATAGAGGAAGTTTGAAGCTTTTGGATGCTTCTGTATTTTGAGCAAGATTTGATGATTTCATTTTTCAGCTCTGGGGCCGTTCAGTGAAAGCCTGGTCTTTTAAAATTGGATTGCAGGCTTTTCCCAATGCTTCCTCGAGGCTACTTTCTCTGCTGTTCTGAGACCGGTTTGTCCTGAGTCTCCCTATAGCAGCTGAGGCCTCACAGCCCCTCAACAAAGAATTGTAGAATTATCAGTAAAGGTTGGAGTGACCTCTGGAGAGGTCATCTAGGCCAGCCCCTCTGTGAGTAGTTGCGAAGAAGAAACTGATAGCTGTAGGGAATTGAGTAGTAACAGTGAACACAAACTGGTTATTAAAAGCACTTGTGTTTTGGGGGGGGAATCTTGTGCAGGTCAAGTACCATGAATGAGGCTCCCATTGCAGTGGTGACTTCACGTACTAGTGAGGTGTATGTCTGGGGGGGTGGGAAGTCCACCCCCCAGAAGCTGGACGCCATCAAAAGTGGCTGCAGTGCACGCCAGGTGTGCGCCGGTAACACTCACTTTGCTGTGGTGACAGTGGAGAAGGAGCTCTACACCTGGGTGGTAAGTGAGAGAAGCTGCAGGAAGAGGCTGGGGGTGGGAGAGTTCAGATTGCTCACTGTTTATGAGCTTGGAATCAGATGGACAAGCAGCTTGGAAAAGGACAAATCTGTTTGCAGTGGACATTGTGAGGCCATCTGCTTCGGGACTGACCCTATTCTTCCTGGGCAAGTGTGTGCTTGGGAGAAGTTTTCCACCATGACATGTATTAGAGATGTTTTGTGCTCTCGAGGATTGTAGGTGGTGGACTTGAAGGCCCAAACACTGAGTCAGACATCTTTTCCTCCTCTTCTTAGCTACTGCAAATGCACTGAAGGCTTTGTGATGTTCTGTTTGCATTATGTATTCTTGAGTAAAGTTCCCCAAGATTACAGTGATGTCACTCATCCCACCCATTCTAATACAGATGTCATCTGTGAGGCAGCTGATGGGTGAAACCAGACATGTCTTATGCTAAACAGCTCTGCTTTTTATGATGAGTGGAGATTCTGTAGTAGTGTAAAGGTCAAGAAAAAATGTAGTGTGTAATGCATTCAAAACAATTGAATCCAGTCTTCTCAGGATTAGGTATTCTGCATCTCCAGGCTTGCCACAGACCTTTGTATTGGTGGAATGTTACATATACACATTGGTGGAATGTTAGGATAGAATAGAAAATACCGGTAGGTGGGTAAGAGGAAAAGGAGATCATAGAATGGTAAGGTTGGAAGGGACCTCAAAGATCATCTAGTTCCAACCCCTGCCATAGGTAGGGACACCTCCCACTAGTACAGGTCACTCAAGGCCTCGTCCAGCCTGGCCTTGAACACCTCCGGGGAGGGAGCAGTCACAACCTCCCTGGGTAACCTGTTCCAGTGCCTCACCACCCTCACTGTAAAGAACTTCCTCCTAACATCCAGTCTAAATCTCCCCTCTGCCAGTTTAAACCCATTGCCCCTTGTCTTGTCATTACAAGACCTCGTAAATAATCCCTCCACAGCCTTCCTGTAGGCCCCCTTCAGATACTGAAATGGTAGGTCTAGCCAGTCTGGTGACAGTTGTTTCATGTTATGGGTTTCTTTGCAGCCGTTAGGATGTAGAAAAATAGATCAGAAAGCTGAAGGATGAATTTCAGTCCTGCAGTAGGGAGCAGGTTTTGTAACCAGGGAGATGAGAAACGAATTGTGATTGCTCACCAGCTGGTGGCCTGAGACTGGAGACTCCTTGTTAGTGCATAGCTGCTTGAAAGCCTGTGCTGCCGTTTAGGATGTTGCCTGCTGTTGTGCCACATAGCAGATAGCAGTCTCTTCCCTAAGGTAGCTAACAGACTTTCTCTTGCTCTTTGCTGTCTTCTGTTGTTCCTCTGAAGTGTTGTATTTACTGGTGGCATCTCTGCAGGTGTGGATACGTATCCTTACCAGGTGTTTCTGTCTTGCAGAACATGCAGGGGGGCACCAAGCTGCACGGGCAGCTGGGACATGGAGACAGAGCCTCTTACCGGCAGCCAAAGCATGTTGAGAAGCTTCAGGGAAAAGCCATTCGCCAGGTGTCCTGTGGAGATGATTTCACAGTGTGCATTACAGGTGACAACAGAGAACATCTCTATGCTGTGGAGATATTTGCTGGAGGCCTGTCACTAGCGGTGTCCCCCAGGGATCAGTACTGGGCCCCATCCTCTTTAACATCTTCATTGATGATCTGGATGAGGGCATTGAGACAGTCATCAGCAAGTTTGCAGATGACACCAAGCTGGGGGCAGATGTTGGTGGGTTGGAGGGCAGAAGGGCTCTGCAGCAGGACCTCGAGCGCCTGGACAGATGGGCAGAGTCCAAGGGGATGGCTTTCAACAAATCCAAGTGCTGGGGGCTGCACTTTGGCCACAACAACCCCATGCAGAGCTACAGGCTGGGGTCGGAGTGGCTGGAGAGCAGCCAAACAGAAAGGGATCTGGGGGTGCTGATTGACACCCGCCTAAACATGAGCCAGCAGTGTGCCCAGGTGGCCAAGAAGGCCAATGGCATCCTGGCCTGCATCAGGAATAGTGTGGCCAGCAGGAGCAGGGAGGTCATTCTCCCCCTGTACTCTGCACTGGTTAGGCCACACCTTGAGTACTGTGTCCAGTTCTGGGCCCCTCAATTTAAGAAGGACATTGAGGTGCTTGAGCGTGTCCAGAGAAGGGCAACGAGGCTGGTGAGAGGCCTCGAGCACAAGCCCTATGAGGAGAGGCTGAGGGAGCTGGGATTGTTTAGCCTGGTGAAGAGGAGGCTCAGGGGAGACCTTATTGCTGTCTACAACTACCTGAAGGGTGGTTGTGGCCAGGAGGAGGTTGCTTTCTTCTCTCAGGCAACCAGCACCAGAACAAGAGGACACAGTCTCAAGCTGTGCCCGGGGAGGTTTAGGCTCGAGGTGAGGAGGAGGTTCTTCACTGAGAGAGTCATTCCCCACTGGAATGGGCTGCCCAGGGAGGTGGTGGAGTCACCGTCCCTGGAGGTGTTCAAGGCACGTTTGGACGTGGCACTTGGTGCCATGGTCTAGTCTTGAGGTCTGTGGTAGTGGGTTGGACTTGATGATCTTTGAGGTCTCTTCCAACCTTGCTATACTGTGATACTGTGTGATACTGTGATACTGTGATATTTGCTTTCAAAATAAGATTGGCAGAACAGCTTTGTGCACAAAGGAAAAAGCCCTGTGTGTTACTCACCCTTCAGTTTTGAGGACAGTACTTGTGATAGTGGAGATAGATCAACATCATTATACAGAGGAAGTTACTGACTGGGGTGTTTTGCCAAGGAGATGCTCCTTTTTGGTGATGAGGTTGGGTGTTGAGCACAGCTTCTCATGACTGTGCAGAGTCCCTGCTCTTACCAGTGCATGTGTTGCCTCCATACATGCAAATATTAAAGGCAGAGGAGCCGAGGCCAAGAACGTAAATGTGTTTGAAACTTTTTGGACTGTGTGGGGAAGGCATCACCCAATTAAAAAAAAAAAAAAAAAGAATATTTATATCAGAGATTTGCTATTTAATTCAGAAACCTTGAGACCTGATCTCTGGCTCTAGTTCCAGCCTTGTTCATACTTTTGTCTTAACTGTGATGCTGAAGAATTTTAATCATGCTTTACCCATGAAAGCAGTTCTTGACAAGGTGGTTTCCAGCTTATTTTGCCAGTGCTGGAAAAGCAGAGGTTTGACAAAGAAAAGCTCAGATGCTCAGTGTACTGGAGGAGAGACCTGGGGAGCCAGAGGATCAATTTATATGTTTCTGCTAAAGAAAATGACATGTTCAACCCAAGATTTTTTGATGTTGGTGGCCTGAAATAGCTGCAGGTTGTGGTGTAAGGTCATCCATATGTCTTAATGTGAACAAGAAAGGACTCCATATTCTCCTGTTAACCTTTCTGCACTGAAGAGAATGATTACAGGATATAAATTGCTGCAACCATGTCCTAAGAGGTTGGTATGTAGCTCTGTGTGCTGATCAAGCTTCCCTTGTGTCCTTCAGATGAGGGCCAGTTGTATGCCTTTGGCTCAGATTATTATGGATGCATTGGTGTTGACAAGGCTTATGGCTCTGAAGTACTTGAGCCCCTGCAGCTGGATTTCTTCCTTACCAACCCTGTGGAGCAGGTCTCATGTGGAGATAACCATGTGGCAGTGCTGACCAGGAACAGAGAAGTTTACACATGGGGCTGTGGAGAATATGGTAGGTAAAGTCTCCCTGGAACCTAAAGGGATGTGCCTGCTCCAGAAAGTGGCCTGGTGCAGATGTGTAATGCAGGGCCTGCATGAGGGCCCTGAGGCAAAGACCATTGTTTGCTTTGGGGCTTTCTTTCCTTGTAAGAATGATGAACTGTGGACTGAGCCCTGGAAAGTCCTCTGGGAAGCTCTAGGGTGCTGCTTGGCTTCCTTGGGGGTAGGGCAGTTTGTTCTGTGAGTGGGGTTGGATTATCTTGAGGATTGGCAGGCAGTGATGCACATAGGGGAGCAGGTTTCTGGTTGTGCAGGGGCATTCCTTTGGGACTGTGGAGAAGGCAGTGCCATTGCTCAGGGATGGGCACCTCATGAGGCCATGTCTAACTGCAGTGTGTTCACCATGCAGGGCGCTTGGGCTTGGATTCTGAAGAAGATCACTATACCCCTCAGAAGGTAGGGCTGTGACTGCTTCTTAAGATCTGCATAGGCATGAATCTATATTAGTTGTTGTTTGGAAATATTCACTGAGGCCCAGATGGGTTTTCTGAGGTACCATACAGAGTTTGCAAGCATTTTAACTTCCTCACTTTGTTTACCTTCATATGTCCTTAGATATCATGGCAAAGGAACATGCCACTTCTATACCAGCCAGCATAATGACTTGCAGTTTCATTGATCTGATCTCCATGCTGGAACTGGAAATGCCCAACTTAATGTTGTAGAAAACACAGTAGGAAACAGCAAATTGCTGTAGAGGAAACTCACGCTGTGAGTCTTGGAATGTTACATCATGAAGTAAAAATGAGTTGGAAGTAACACAACTCTTGAAGTACAGTGCTAGGTGTAATTGAGGTAGTCTAACCCATTGGGGATTACAAACAAGAAGGATGTACCTGGTGGCCAAATATCTGTGATCACACAGTATCACCCCCACACAGCCTAGAACCTAGCTGAATATGGTGCTTGTAGACTGCAGCTGGCCAGGATGCCTGTGCACCATGTTTCTGGTTCCTGTGCTGGCTCACTGCTGTCTGCAGACAAAGTCTAGAATGCCTTCAATTTCTGCCTTGTGACTGGAGTTTGTGTGCTGCAGACTTTCAGGATATTCTTAAGCTTTCATTCAAAATGACTGCATTGGCTGTTGTCAGTACCCCAACTGCCTGAATCACTGCTCTAACCCCAGATCTTCTCCATGTGCCAATTTCTATGTAATAGGTTTTGGGATTTTTATTTTCCTGTGATATATTTATTCCATACAGGTGGATGTGCCGAAGACCTTAAACATTGTGTCTGTTTACTGTGGCTGTGATGGGACTTTCCTGCTCACCCAGACAGGCAAAGTTTTGGCATGTGGACTCAACGAGTTCAACAAGCTGGGCCTGAATCAGTGCACATCAGGGATAATCAACCATGATGTAAGTGCGTTTAGCTCACCGGCTCCAGCTCCCAGTGGTCAGTAGCATGTGGGGAAATGAAGGTCCTGTGACAGTGACAAAGTGTTTATTAGCTTTCTACCAGATTGTTAGTTGCAATCCAAGACAATAGGTACTAAGATTATGGGAAGAGGCAGTTTGTTGCTCGGTTTCCTGCCTGTGCTATGGGCTTATGTCAGATCTGAGGTAGCAGAGCAGATAGTGAGCTGCTCCAGGATGACTTAGCCAGTGACAGAGTGTCTGGTAGTTCTTTAACACAGCCATGTTGGGACTTGCTGGGTTAATGTTGTGGTCTGCCAGGACCTGCTTGAGTAGGTATTTGCTGATGACTGTGTGTTTTTTCACTCTGTGCTTACCCACATCTTTTCTCAGACATACTGTGAGGTGCCATATGCCACTTCCCTTACTCTGGCCAAGCAACTATCCTTCTACAAGATCCGCTCCATTTCTCCAGGGAAGACACACACAGCTTCTATTGATGGTGAGTTCTGTCTATTGAGAAGTGGCTACTGATTGCTGAATTATTTTACATCACCTTTGCCCTTTCAGTCTGGCCCCTGCTATTGAGGGTTGTGCTCTTGGTAGCAGGGCTCATGCCTACTCTAGGGACTGAGGATTTCTGTCAGATGACACCATCTTCCTCTTTGCTTTTTTAACGGGAAGAAAAAAATTCAGGAAGGAATCATGCTCTGGGCTAGCGAATTGTTTGACTGAGTTAGGCTTTGCCCAGGTGACACCAGTCACAGGGCTGCAAGGGAGTCACAACCCCCAGCATCGGAGAAGGAACTGGGGAGGTGTTTCCAGGCTAAAGCCATTCCTCTTGACTGGTGCTGTCCCCTCCCAGTCTGTCTGGCTTCTCAGCAGAGTCCTTTCTGGCCATGGGCTGTGGCTGCTAGTTCTCTGCATGCATGGCTGCTTCCATAGCTGGGCCCTTGCTGTGACTGTCTCCTCGTTCCTTCTCTCAGAGCGAGGCCGCCTGCTGACCTTCGGCTCCAACAAGTGTGGACAGCTTGGTGTTGGGGACTATAAGAAGCACCTGGGAATTAACCTGCTGGGAGGCCCCTTGGGGGGTAAGCAGGTGATCAGGGTTTCATGTGGAGATGAATTCACCATAGCTGCTACTGACGGTGAGTGGGTCTTTGCAAAGTTGTGGTGGGTTTCTTGGAATTAGATCTGCAGGGTGGTTAACTGGCTCCCACTGATCGTTTCCTAGACTACGCTTGCAGTACTGCAGATAGACTAAAGAAATCCTCCTAGGCTGAGGCTGTCTGGCCATGGTAGTTGTCCTAGTGCAGCACCAAGCATTTGCTATCCATGGGGCTGCAGAGTGCCAGATTGATGGCTGCCTGTTAGATTTGTTGGATTAGATGCTACTACAGCAGTTACAACAGAGAGGCTGTGATCCTTGTAGCAATTACAGGCTGAGAAATTGAAGCTCCTGAATATCTCTCTTTCCTCAGACAACCATATCTTTGCCTGGGGCAACGGTGGGAATGGGCGTCTGGCCATGACATCGACCGACAGAGCTCATGGCTCAGATATTTGTATCTCATGGCCTCGGCCAATATTTGGATCATTGCATCACGTGCCAGACCTGTCATGCCGTGGCTGGCACACCATCATCATTGTTGGTAAGTTTAGGCTGAAATTTGGGCAGGCCATCTTGGTTATGGTGAAGTATTGCTTGCCAGGACCTGGACTATAAATCTGCCTAGGAACAGGCCAGGCTGCTCTGGGGAAATGTAGCAAGGTTCTCTGAGCTCTAGGCCTGCAATATGGCCTTTGTTATGTGTTATTTTAGGGTTTGTTCTGCTCTCCATGTAGCATTTGGACTGAAAGTATGTATCTCTTCTTGCAGAAAAGGTGTTGAATTCTAAAACAATCCGTTCTAACAGCAGTGGCCTGTCCATTGGTACTGGTAAGTAACTTGCCCTGGGGAGCTGTGGTTTAAGTTCACAGTGTGGTGGGTGCGGTTTGATCTGGCAGCACAGTTTCACTTTGAAAGGTCTCGTGGAAGAGCTCAAAGGAAGGAAATCTAGTTGATACCATGCATAGGAAGGAATAGCCCAAAGCTGGGAAAGAGAGAACTGAAACAGAGGAGGAACATGGATGCAGTGAGGCCTTTATAGTTGAGGAACTCAGTTTGACAAGGAAAGGCTGAGAGGAATTCACTGAAGGGAGCTGATAAGGAAAGGGAGGCTATGGGGCAGCTGCTGGAGAGATGGAGTCCAGTGTCTTGGACCTGTGGGAGGGCTGGAGCCATAAAGCTGCCAAAGACTACTGTACACAAACCCTTTTGGGAATGCCTGCAAGGAGTACTAGGTGATAAGCTGTTGAGGGAGATGCTGCTAGCATATGTCCTCACTGTGGCCATACAGCCCAAATTTCTGCATCTTCTCTGCTCCAGCTGTGGTTTGGCAACAGGAATAGGAGAGGTAGGTGAAGTATGAAGCTTTTGCTCTTGTTTGCTAGTGGCTCAGAGCTCCACAACTGGAGGAGGAGAGGAGGAGGATAATGAACAGGAAGCAGAGACCTCCAATCCCAGCGGAGGCTTTCGGGGAACCATGGAAGCAGATCGTGAGTTGGGAGGCTGGATCAGCACTACAGAGGCTCAAGGAGGCAACAGTGCTGACAGCAGCTCCTGCCCTGGCTGGCTGCGCAAGGTAATGCAGTGTCTCAGAAATGCCTTCAAATGGGAATCTAGGCTGTGGAAAAGCCAGTGGCCTCTTCCACCTTCAAGGGATGCTCTGAACACTTTTGTTCTCACAGCTGTGGTGCTGTGCTGGGAGCCCTTTAGGCCTCGCCGCCTTTTTTACCACAAGAGGGTGTTGGTGCGTTGATTGAGATGAGATCAGCTGCTGGAAGGCAAGCAGGTCTGACAGTGCTGCTTTTGTGTATCTAGGAGCTGGAGAATGCTGAATTCATCCCGATGCCTGACAGCCCCTTTCCTCTGAGCATGGCATCTTCAGAGCCCGAGAAGGACACTTTTCCTTACCAGAAACTTCAAGGACTCAAAGTCGCCTCTGAGAAACCTGTTGCATTAAACAAGCCCAAAACAGAGACCTGGGTAACGTTACCCAAATACATGCTTGGCCAAGAGCTTTTAAATGGCAATGTTTGAATTACAGGGAGGGCTGAGAAGAGGTTGTTGGATTGGCCTCATTCATCTGGATGAGGAAAAGAGGACTGTTGATAATTAGACATGATGCTGCAAACAGAGCAATTCACAGGAATCTAGAACGCAAAGCTGAGGCTTGGTGAGATTGAAAATAATGAAATCAGTTCTGTAGGAAAATGCAGTTAATGCAATTAGAAAAGAGAAGAGAAGCCTAGGAGCCAGAAGCCTAATGGAAGGTAGAAATCTAGTAGGCAGAAATTGCTGTGAGATAGGAAAATGAGCTAATGGAAAATCACAGAGAACCTTACTCCAATAATTTTTGGTCCCAAGAGTAGGCAGAGATCCTAGGCCTAGGGAAAGGAGAGTAAGCCACATGGATTTTGGTGATAGGAGAATAGGAATAGCTTTCCCAGGTAAAGATGGGAGTCAGTAGCTTTCTACTGAAGATGTAGTGACTAATTGCTTGCTGACCTTGTCTGCTAGAAGTTTAGGAAGTTGGGAAACCGAGTTGTGCTTTCTGGTGTCTTCTTGCAGTACATATGACTCCTGGCCTTGCACTCAAACCTGGCCTGACTTTCTCCTTGTCTTTGCAGCCTGCTTGCCCGAGTCCAGCTGTGCTGTGCAGTGAAGGGAAGGCTGCATCTCCTGGTGAAGGCTGCATGTGCAGTGCTCTTCAAATGGAGGTGGCACACCTCCGGGGCCTGGTTTTACAGTGTCTGGAGGATCAGAAGAGGCTGCAGCAGGAAACCATTCGTCTGAGTGCCCAGCTCCAGCGGTTCTGCACAGGGACAGAGGGAATACAGCAGGTGGGGACTCAGCACCTAGGTGCACATACATGTTCAGGGCTCACTACCACTGACCTTGTCTCCTGTTTAGAAGAAAGCATCTCTTACTCAATGTCATAATGGGGGGGACTGAGCATGGTGTCTGTCTCTTTGAGCTGCTAATGCAGGCTCTGGTAGTAGCAACAGGAATGAAGCCAAAAAGACAGTTTCCTGTGAGGACAGTCCAGTCCTTGAGGGACCTGGGATTCCCTGTTACTTCGCCTGATGAGAAGGAGTAGGCAGTCAGATGTCACAGAGAGTTCCAGATGACCAGGGAACAGGAAATGTTCCTATGCAATTCCTAGTTTCTTTGCAGATAGTCTTAGAGCTATTTGGATAACTGTTGTGTGCTTTGGCAGATGGAGGTTCATTCCAAAGGAACACAGACAGCCAAAGAGGAGATGGAAGTGGATCCGAAACCTGACTTGGATTCAGATTCCTGGTGTCTCCTGGGAACGGACTCATGCCGGTCCAGCCTCTAGTCTGCTGAGCCCACTGGGATCCATCTAACTTCACAGCACACTAACCGAATGCAGAGAGCGGCTTTCCTGGCTTCAGGGCACTCGCAGACAAGGAGCGAGGCCGGAGGCTCCAGAGCAGCACCCATGGACGTTTGATATGAACTAGGAGTGAGTTTGAAAGGGAAAGGGCCCCTGAGCTTTAGGCCAGCTCGGTGATTAAAGCAGCAGCAGCTCCTCTTTGTACCTTACCTGTCAATTCTGCAGCTGAGGCAGGATGGCCCCATTAGGGCGATGGCTCCAGTAGCTGCTTGTGGCCCTTCCATTGTTTCACTGCTTATTAGGAGCTGCCTTTGGGACCTCAGTATTCATCACTGCATCTCTAGATGAGAGGAGAAGACATGCTTTGTACTAAAGCTGACTGAACCCTAAGACTCACCACTTTTACTGCAGAGGGGTGAAGGATTAGGATCCTCTCCCTATCACATGGTAAAGCCCAGCAGGTGAGGCTGCTCCCCTCTGCTCGGGGGCAGAGCGAGCAGATAGTGTCTCATTATGGAGGCAGTGGAGATCTTCCTGTTGGGGAGACAGTGGTAGACAGCATGTCCCTGGCCTTGGGGCACACCTTCTGGTTCTATGGCTGTGTCCAGTGTCCCGTATAGACAGAGTTTAAAGGCTTTATTCTGGGTGCCTAGAGCTTTCCAGCTTCCAGGCAGTGCACCAACGTGAGTGAATGAGGTGTCGTTTCCAGTAGTGGTAGTGGGAACTGTCTGAGATAGGATTTCTGGTTCTCTGTTTCAGACACCTGCTTCCAACCAGGTGACAGGCATCTGGGCCTCAGAGTAAGTCACACATTTCTTGCTCCAGCTCCTCAACTTGTTTGCCAGAGCTTCTAGCTTCCTGGCACAAGCCTGTAGCTGCTCCCTGCTTGGCTTCTGTTCAGCTCAGCCCCTGGTGCCCATGCTCTGTGCAGGTGAGGGAATAATCAGTGTTTTTTTCATTCAGTGTTTTGATGAAGCTGGAATGCAATTTCCTACCCAGAATAGGTCATTAGTGCTGTCGTCACAGGATACAGCCTTCCCCAATGACCGTGAATATCAAGTATCTATCTGGAATTCACCTTCTTTCTAGAAGTGAGAGACTTCCCCAAGAAAATTTGAGATGGGAAGAAGCATGGTCTGATGCTCAGTATATCCTCAATTCCTGTTAGAGAATGTTTATTTTATTCCCCTTAAATTTATTAGCAAACTGACTTTGAACTAAGCTTTTGGGAGCAGCTAGCCTCCGTTGCCTTACATGAAGCCTCCAAGGAGTCCTGACTCCCTCTCACCTTTGCTGTGAGACTGGAGTTGTGATTTCAGTAGGCTTAAACCATCCCCATCAATGGCATGTCACTAGAATTGCCTTAGATTTGTTGGATATCCAATCACCTCTCCTGGACTTCTTTTGACAGACTGTTTAGGGGAGCCAGTATTCCCCATCTGTCTCTAGAGGTGGATACCAAACCATTCTGCTTGCAATTTACACTCCTTAAATACTTCTTTGGTGCCTATTGCTTGTGTCTTGGAGCTGAATCAAGTGCAGTCTCTCCAGTGCAGTGTCAAGGGTAAGGATTGTACTGGTGTGCCTATCCATCATTCCTGAAGGAAGGGCAGAGGGACAGCCCTCCTGGAATGTGGTGAGCATCAGATGCCCTGACGTGGCCACGTTGTTTGGTTGCCTTTGTGACTCTGCTTTCCTTTCCCCCATATGTATTGGAGCCAGTTCTCATGTTAGGGTCCCGGCCTGAAGGTGGTTGTTGCTGTTGGGAATAATTGAGTTGGTCACGTTGCAGAAGTGCCTTTTGAGGAGTGAAGAGCTGAGCCTGAGCCACATCCAACATGCAGGCACCAAGCTGATGGGAGTTGCTCTTGTGCAGTGCACTGCTATCCTCATTTCTTAGTGCTCTGCAGTTGGGAAGCTAGGTGCACAGACTGGATTCCCCTTGGATCTAGTGGAGGACTAGAGTCCCTGACAGAGGATGCTCCACAATCTCACATGTGCCTTTGAGGATTCACACTCTCCAGGTTGTGCCTGTTACAGACCACAGATTTCACACCAGCCAGCTATGCAACCCAAAAAAAAAAAAGGAGTTTAAAGCCAGCACCTTCATCTTGGGCTGAAAACCGAAGGGCAAGTGGGCAGAAGTGCTTTTGAGCAGTTTCAAACCCTTTTTACTTCTCCCCTTCTTGCAGTGCCAGCTCTGTATGTGTTGGTCTCCTGCTAGTATTGCTACGGAGTTGTTATAGTGGAACACAACTTATGCCTTGCTCTGACACTCTGGCTGAAAACTAGTTTGTTGTTGTCTCTTTTTTTTTTTTTTTTTTTTTTCCCCAAAGGTTAAAGGGTGTAGTGGTTTGGAGTTCCTGTTTAAATAAATGTTTAAACTCATTCTCCTGACTTCAGTCTTTTTTTTTTTTTTTTTTCCTCAAGAGAGGAAAGGGAAATTTGGCATTTTTTTTTTTTCCACTATTTGGGTTTTTTGCTTACAGAAAGAGGGCCAAGGGGCTTGCAGGTTCTTTGCCACATGGGAAAAAATAGTCAGGTTCTGTGTCCCTTCATTAAAAACAAACAAAAAACCCAAACAACAAAAGTCTTTGCTGCTGCATCTCCTCCTAGTGAAGTCAGGGTTTTTATGTGTGCATTTATTTCAACAGTGTGAGTGCCAAGTGGGAAATGAGTGGCAGGAAAAGAAGGTTCAAGGGAAGAAGTACCTGTTTCTCTCAGAACATCTTCTACTGAGCATTAATGCCTACAGAAAGGAGAACCTGCCTGTATACTCACTTGGCCAACTGTTCCTGCATGCTGTACTTAATGCCTGTCACTTCTAACTTTGTGTCAGGGTTTTCAGTAAATTGTAAAATGCCTTGAAGAGGCTTAAATACTTCAAATCACCACAGATCTGGATACTGGAAATGCAGCATGTCTCAGAGAGAGGAATTATACTGCAGTAGCAGCAGAGGAAGCCGAGCTGGTGTAACAGGGTGAGTAGTGCCAGGGTAATACCATGATTGCAATGCAGCAGGGTAGATCTCTTGTGCTGAGCCTGATGCTTTGGCTAAACTGTTAGTAAATTTTAAGCTAGTTATGAGACACTATACTGCTGCCTGTCTTGATCTGAAACAATGGCTCAGCAAAAAAGGGTGAACTGCCTGTGGTTAGCCCAGAAACAAAGATAACAAATGAAGCCTAGTGATTTAATTTCAGTAACTTGTGTTTAATCTATAGTTTCAGTCTCCACATTAACTGTAAGAGAAGTCCCCAACAGATGGATTTACTTTACACGATCAAAAGCTTTTCTGTATGTATCTGCCCCATCATCATTTGCACTCTGCAAATATTTAGGGTCCACTAAACAGAGTCAACAAAACATGGTGCAAGGGAAATTGAGTTAATATTACAGGATAGGCAATGGTACTGAATTTCTTAACTACTTTGTTTAATTCATTTTACATTTTATTGATTTAAGGAGACTGGTGTGAAGCTTCCAGTTTACCCCTTTCCTACCTATTGTCACCTGTTACTATCATGTATTTCAAAGCTCTGAACTGAGGATTGGTCTTGCTTCTCCAATCAATTTGATATAGCAAATTATTTGCCCTTGTTTTGAGTTTTCTCCATTTTTTTCTCTCCTCTCTAGACTTGTACGCTCACAGCTGGCCAGCACAGTGCAGCACAGACCCTTTATAGGACCTTCACACTCTAGGGTGTTCCAAGGATTGAGATTTCTCCTCACATACCTATAGGTCAGAAGCTCTCCAGCTTCTTTCAGGAGTCTGGTTCACCCATTGCAGGCTGGAGTGTTTCTTTATATTCTGCTTTTAACTACTCAGTTTAATCTAGCCACTTTTTCTAGGTTTCCCTGAGCTGCTGCTACATTACTGACAAACTCCCACAAGGAGCTGTTGGAATTTTTTTGCTCCTTGTTTGCTTCCTGTTACAACTTTCTCATACAAAGTCGTCATTCTTTGGGAACACAAAGCACTCTGTAACCATTTAGAACAACTTTTACACAACATGAGTAGCTTAATACATTAAAAAAACAGAACCTGGAAAAATAACCAACTTAACTGATGACAGTCCCTGCACGTTTCTAAGGTGATGATTCTTTGAGGCACAGAACTGTCACAGATATGCTCTTCACACTTTAGACAAGAAGCCTGAAGATAGGAACAAGTGCTCTTGTATCATCATTCTTAATTTCTGACTCCTGCTGTATGCTCCCTTCCACAGTCTCCAAGTCTCCTTGAAACAGTGGAGGGTCCTTACCTTGGTAATGTATTTGCAAGATTCTTCTATGACCTCACTCATCTGCTGTTTAGAAACCTGGCTTCCAGCCTGCACTTATTCGTGACCTATTTTTGATGATCTTTAATTAAATAGTTGTTCTTCTGCCCTTTCCTGGTTCTAAGTTCCAGCTATTGTATGTGATAAGTAACACATTGGGATGGTTGTTCTGTTGCCTCAAGGGCCTGGATGGAGTAGCTCTGCTGTTCTGTGCACATCAATTGACATATGGACTCAAACCCTAAGTGCCTTGCTCTAGTGCTAGGTCCTCTAACCTCCTGAATTTTTAATTCCAAGTTTCTTGTGTTGAGGAATCATTTAATAATACTCTGGATTTCTAAATGGTAATGTTACAGATCTTCAGCTGGTAAGATGTAGCCCCAGGGCTCCTAGATTCCTCCCCTACCTCTGTCTGATTTTTCCAAATGCCTTCTCTAAATACTAAATAGTTCTGAAGAATGTAGTGTCCTTTCTGTGGCAAACAATGAGGAACCTCTCACATCCCAACCACTTGTAGGTAGCTACAATAAAAATGCTATGCCAGCCAGAGCCACTGTCACTGTTAGCACGTGCAGGAGTAAACATCTGCACCTACTTGCAGAGCAAACAAAAGGCAGGTGCTCTGTTTGGCCCAGCTCTTCTCATGAGCAGCACTAAAAATTTTTGAGTTTGAAGATGTTAAAAATATCTTCAGTGTCTGCAGCTACTGACAGGCTATAGAAGAGTAGCTCTCTCATTGTAGCAACAATGTTTCTTACCTGCTCACCTGATAGAACAGTGACAGCCTGACACCAGCGTGAAATTCTGTGCAGAGCTCACTGGGTGGGTGAGGTAGCCCCCCCAGAAGGGCACCCTGCCTGAGGCAATCAAGGGCACTGGTCAAAGTACAGAAGTTTCATTCTTGTCATCGGTCCAAAGCTGTTTGCTGGCTGTATGCACAAGCTCAACGCTCACAGCTGGCGTTGAGACTAGGGAAAGCAGCAGTGTCTGGCTGGAAAGCTGGCAGAAAACAGGGAATCACAGCAGCAGGTAGAGTTGGACGCTGCCTCCTCAGTGCCTCCTTGGTGATGGTGGGGTCCTGTTCTTGATGGTTTTGCATTTGGGAATGCAATCCTCTCAGCTGCTCAGGGAGCAAATCGATGGCTGCAGTAGGGAGAGGTGACATAGTCTGGATTTTCAATGGGAGGCAACGGGGGCAGGTCAGACACCTTCCCTCTCTTGAGGAGGACTTGTTGCATTTGGCAGGTCTGGTGCAAGGTCTGGATGAAAATCTCATGCTTCTGTCTCCAGTCGTTCCTTCTGGGTGGTTTATTCTGCAGAAGGGAAAGGCAGTCAGAGCAGCTGGCACCACTGTCAGTCTCCATTCTCAATCTCACACTCAGGGTCCAACCCAGGTCACCCATTACTGGACATTCCCTGTTGATGTAAACCACCACCCTGCCCCCTCCCCCCAAGAAGCTGAATCCCACAAAGACCAATGCCAAGGAAGATTTGAAGGAAACACTGATGGAAGCATCAGTGCTTTGAAAGACCTTGAGAATAATGAGAAACAGTAGGGCCAAGGAACTGGAGAGGGTTACTATAGCTGCTTTTCAGGAACAGAACCAGCAGTTTCCAGAGCTTTCATTTTAACTGCCTGTGTTACTACCTGGATTTTCAGTCAGTTCTCCACAGCCCCTAACCTCACAGAGCTTTACTGCAGCAGACCCAGCCTGTATCTGCATCCTGATTACAGCAAGGATGTACTCTTTTTATCCAAGAGTACACACTTGACACATTGCAAAGACAACTCAGTTAGGACTCCTGTCCCACATCTATTGGATTTTAAGTGGATCTATTTATTCATTTGTGAGGAACTTTACAGAGGCAATAGCTGGACTGCACCACTTAGCACTGTGTAGAAGTGAAGGTGCACACATCTCAGTCAGAATTAAATGTTGGAGTGAAAAGAATGCAAGCAGTAGATGTGGATCAAGGGAGGAAAAGGGACTGCACATTACCTGAGACCAGTCCAAGCTCTGCTGATACTGTTCCAGTTCTGTGCCCCTAGCTCTGGCCTTTCTGGAATCAAACACTTTCCTCTTGGAGCCTTGTCTCTTGCTGCAGATACTCATGGGCTTCTCAAGCCTGGTACAGAGAAACTTATATCACAGTATCACAGTATAGCAAGGTTGGAAGAGACCTCAAAGATCATCAAGTCCAACCCACTACCACAGACCTCAAGACTAGACCATGGCACCAAGTGCCACGTCCAAACGTGCCTTGAACACCTCCAGGGACGGTGATTCCACCACCTCCCTGGGCAGCCCATTCCAGTGGGGAATGACTCTCTCAGTGAAGAACTTTCTCCTCACCTCGAGCCTAAACCTCCCCGGGCACAGCTTGAGACTGTGTCCTCTTGTTCTGGTGCTGGTTGCCTGAGAGAAGAAAGCAACCTCCTGCTGGCCACAACCACCCTTAAGGTAGTTGTAGACAGCAATAAGGTCTCCTCTGAGCCTCCTCTTCTCCAGGCTAAACAATCCCAGCTCCCTCAGCCTCTCCTCATAGGGCTTGTGCTCGAGGCCTCTCACCAGCCTCGTTGCCCTTCTCTGGACAC
>WBNM01022018.1:17955-43423 GCA_013399055.1 Ramphastos sulfuratus | reverse complement strand
AGGCAAAGAAGGTATTCAGGACCTCAGCCTTTTCCTCATCTTCAGTTACGGTGTTCCCATCCAGGTCCAATAAGGAGTGGAGGCTCTTCTTGCCCTTCTTTTTAGCATTGATAAATTTGTAAAAATGCTTTTTATTATCTTTCACAGAGGTGGCCAGCTGAAGTTCTAACTGCGCCTTAGCCTCTCTAATTTTTCTCCTACATAATCTAGCAACATCCTTAAACATGTCAGGAGAAGCCTTCCCCTCCTTCCAAAGGCGATAGACCCTCTTTTTTTCCCCTAATTCCTTCAGGAGCTGCTTGCTCATCCAGGCCGGTCGCCTTCCCCGCCGGCTCCCCTTTTGGCACATGGGAACTGCCAGTTCCTGTGCCTTCAAGAGCTCCTGTTTAAAGTAGGTCCAACCATCCTGGACCCCTTTGTTCTTAAGGGCTGCTGCCCAGGGGACTTTGTAAATATCCACAAAAGCTGCACTGTCTGAGGCTCCCGTGCTCCACAGTGCTGGCAGGCTGCATGTATGGCACCTCTGCAGACAGGTGGCCACCAGGATCTCATTCTGAGAGGGCAAAGGGAGAAGGGATATGTTTTGGGGACAGCTTTGGACAAGAGTTTAAATGCTCCATGCGTGTATGGTCTCAAATGCTGCTGTTGCAAGTCACCAGATGCTCCTTCTTGAGTTTCTCCATAGCCAGCTCTTGGAATTGGAGGGTGATGCCAGGCTTGGGGACAGTGGCCTCTGCACACTGTACCTCAGTGAAGACCCCATTGCTGGGCCTGACTGCAATTCTGAACATTTTCTCTTCAGGGAACCTTGTGGCCTTTTGCTTATGGGTCCTCCCTGTTTCTCTGTCTCTCCTTTCCTTTACCTTGACAAGCTGGTTCTCTCTGAATCCTCCTAAACTCCTCCATTGTTTTCCTCAGCTCCTCTCCGAGGGCCTCTTTCTTTTGAATTTCCTCTTCCAGTTTCCATCCATCTACCTCCACCTTCAGGATGTAGGCCTGCTGTCTCCCGTTACAGATGGGAGGCTGATGGTTTAGACTCTGCTGTTCAAGAACAGAGAACTGCATCTAGCTGAGACCTCCCTGTTGGAGGCTTCCCTTTGCTTATTGAGCTAAGACTTCCTCCATGCATGGGGAACTTGGGAGCTGTACTCTGTCATACACTTGACCATTCACATGCTTGTGAAAAATTGGTTTCAGGGCATAAGCACAGTCCACTCCTTTCTGTCTGGCTACTAATTTAACTGCCAGAGCTTTGGTCTGGCTTACTCTGCAGTCCAGCTGAATAGGAGCTTCCATGCCTGCAGCTGTATTGACTGCTTTCTGCAGGAGAATACGAATAGCTTTGACTCTTTGGAGCACAGAGATCTTTTAAAACTTCTGCTTTCTGAGACATGAGTTCATGCTGAAAGTTGTTCTGGTGCTCCAGCTGGGTACAGGGAACAAGGTTAGCAGCTGCCACTACAGAATCTGCTGGGTGAACAAAGCAGAAACCTGAGAAAAAGCCTGAGGTTAGAAGTGAAGTCATTATAGACTATCTTACCCCAAACAGGACAGATTTTCTCCTAACAGGACACTGGAGGCTACAAGGAGAGTTTATAATAAAGGTTCTATAACTGTTCTGGGTTCTGTAAATCCTTACATTCCTTCCATCTAGGACACTCTCATGTTGCCTCTTCCAGTCCCAATCGTTTATGTAGCCAGAAATAAATCACAGTGTGATTCCTCTTTCTGCCTGAGCCCTGCTTTTAATTTTGGTAGTAGCAGAAACACGCTATGCTGTCAGAGACATTGTTAGACAATTCTAAGGTGTTTCCAAGACACGTCCCTTCAGCTTGGGCACTGTAGAGGTCTGGCACGCAGGCGCCCGGTAAAGCCGAGTACCATCTTCTCGTTCTGCGGCATGCCCTGAAGCGCCGCAGGTACCCATGCCGCAGGCCAGCCTCACGGGCCGAGATGGGTTACCTGCGGGGCCGCATCCGGCGCTCCACCCGGCCTCCTTGGCATGACGCGTCGCCACCCGTTTTACTTGTCGGTCTCCCGTCACCCGAGAGACCCTACACCTCCTGCTGCTACCGGCACCCTCGCTCCGGGGCGGCGCAGACCTCTACCCATCGCCGCCGCCCCCGCCCCGGGCCCTGTGTTGACGTCTGTTGCCTGGAGACCGGCACGCGCATGGCAGTTCCCGCGCCGCTCCCACAAGCGAGAGGTCTCTCGACGGTTCCCCCGCAATACGCCCGCTCCATTCCGCTTTCCGGAGCACCCCAGCTCTATCGCCGGCAGAAGCGAGCGACCGACCACGGAAACAGCCCCCGCGCACCGTACGTAACGCGTTAATGACGGACCAGCCCCTCGCGGGTCTTGGCTCCTCATTGGTCACAGGGGCGGGGGAGGCCGCACACCCCCCCCCCCCCCGCGCGTGTCGCACTGCGCAGACGCAGCGAGCGGTGCGGCCGTGGCAGGAGGTGGAGGTGTGTGTCGCTGCCATGGAGGAGGGCGAGGGTTTGCTCTCCGTGGATTATGAGGTGTTCGGCAAAGTGCAGGGCGTTTTCTTCCGCAAGTACACCCAGGTGCGGGGCGGGGTGAGGCGTCATCTCGCGGCGCACCCATTCTTCAGGGTCGGCCGCCGCCGCGGGTGCGAGGTGCTTGCCCTCAGCGTTAGCAGGGCGCCGCTAAGGGGCTGAGCCGGTAACTGTTCTGGGCTCTGCCGGGCCACGGACACGGCCTGGGCTGCAGTTGCTTCTGAATGGGAGAATGGGAACTGTTGTTTCAGTGCTGCTGTACTGCGTTATGTAAGCACGGTTGAAAAGTGCCAGTCTCAATCGGGTAAATTCTTTGCTGCTTTGCTGCAGGCCGAGCTGTAGGGACTCCCATGGAGATGTGTGTCTTGCCTCTAAAACTGGTTCTCCAGCGTAAATACTGCAGGGTCGGTCTCATTTTGCTTTACGTTGTCTTCTCAGGGGGAGGCTAAGAGACTAGGACTCGTTGGTTGGGTCCAAAACACTAGCCACGGCACCGTGCAAGGACAAGTTCAGGGTCCGACTGCCAGGGTGCGGGAACTGCAGGACTGGCTCCGGAAGATAGGAAGTCCCCAGTCCCGCATCAGCCGAGCGGATTTCAGCAATGAGAAGGAGATCCCGGCGCTGGAGCACAAGGACTTCCAGATTTTGAAATAGTTTTGGGAAGAAGCAAGTCCGGAGCAAGAGCTGCCCTCAACAGCATGTTCCTCCTCATGTCTGCTTGTTCAGTCAGCCAACGTGCAGCTCTAGAGAACTTTATTTCCTATCTAATTTATTTGTTTCTTGCCCTGTTAGTCTAACTCAGCTTTCCACAAAACTTGGGCAAACAGAGTGCTGCTACTGTTACTGTAGGGCTTGTTAGGGACCAGGCCTCTTTTGTTTCTCAGTGTCTATGCAGAACGGGTTTGAGTAGCTGCACATGAGTGAACCACGCGTTTTTGTGTAGTGTTGTGCTTACGTGAAGGAAGTTGCAGAATCAACGCCTGTACAAGAAGCTGCTGAAAGCATCCGTGTTGTGCTGTAAATGCTTCAGCAATACCCATTAATTTTGTTTCAGAAGAACTTTATTTTTCCTTTAGAATAAAGCTGCTTGGAGCTCGCGTCTCGTGTGAACAGATGTGTTCTGCGGGGCTCGAAGTGCTGCAACGCAAAGAGCTGTGGTCGGTGCATGTCACCGCGGGCCCGGAGTAGGTCTGCTCCCTGCGCCGTTGCAGCATGGACGGGAACTAAAGCTCCCAGCAGGTGCTGCCCGCGGCCGCCGGGCCTGCCGGGAGCGGTAGTTCTCCGTCGTGTCGCCGCTCGCAGCTGCGCGTGCGCTCTGTGTCCCGGGGCCGGCCTGTCGCTCGCCGTTACCCTCTCGCGGGAGCCGCGCGTGGGCACGGCAGCCGGCGACGGTTGGTCTCGCGCTGCGGCCGTGCGGGGCCGCCCAAGGCCAGGGCGGCGGACGCGCGAGGAGGCGAGGCTGAGGGCGGGGGTCGCTGCTCTTCCCGTCCGCGCCACGTCCCGGCGGGCACCTGCGTCCGGCCGCTGTTCGTCGCGGGCAGAGGCCCCGGCGGTGAGGGCAGGGCGCGCCCCGCGGGGAGAGCCAGGAGAGCGAGCCCGCGCCAGGGGCGGGTGCCGCTTTGTGCCCCTGGGGCCGGGGGGCACCTCGGGGCAAGCTGCACGGGGAGCGGTGCGAGCGCAGGGCTCCTCGGATGCTGCTGAGGAACCGGTGAGCATCCGGGACTGAAAAACGGAGTTGTCCTGCACGTGAACAGCTTAGTGGCCCAGGATTGTTCCCGAGACGCTTTGATCCTTGACAAATTGCAGCAAGTGCTCTTTGGTCAGAATGGGGCATCGTGAACTTATGTGAGGGCGCTGAGGTAAAAGTGAGAGGAAAACAGCTCTCTGCCTGGCTCCTGCTGCTGATTACTTTGTATTATATACGTGGAAGAGGAAGCCTTTTGCTTGTTGCTTTGAGTTTTGCTTCATCGTGGTTGTGGTTTGACGTAAGCAGGTTAAGTTTGAGAATCACATAGGTGGTTAGTTAGGATTTAGGTTAAGTTTGAGAATCACATAGGTGGTTAGTTAGGATTTAGGTTAAGTTTGAGAATCACATAGGTGGTTAGTTAGGATTTAGGTATGTTTGAGAATCACATAGGTGGTAAGTTAGGATTTAGGTTAAGTTTGAGAATCACATAGGTGGTTAATTAGGTTAAATTTACCCCGAAGGCACCAACAAAGTGTACTCAAAGCCTGACCAGAAAAGTAATCACTGAAAAAACCTCTGAATACCAAAGGTATATTTGTGAGAGTGAATGCAGCAAATGAAAGTATTTTCAAACCTTTACATTTTTTTTCCCCCTTCTCTCAGGGAGTTGTTCCAAGGAACATGGAGGAGTGAGATTCTTGCAGTTTGAGTTTCTCATCTATCTAATTCTGACATGATCAAATGCTTGTTGGAAGATGTGCGAGCCAGGCTGCGTTCTGGAGTGACCATCAGCTCCCTGGGACAATGTGTTGAGGAGCTTGTTCTTAATAGCATCGATGCCAAAGCAACATGTGTAGCTGTCAGGGTGGATTTGGAAGCTTTTAAGATCCAGGTGGTGGACAATGGCTCTGGAATGGGGAGAGAGGACTTAAATGCGATGGGAAAGCGATACTTCACCAGCAAGTGCAGCTCAGTGGGAGACCTGGAGAACCTGACATTCTATGGCTTTAGAGGGGAGGCTATGGCAAGCATAACCAACATGGCCAGTGTAGTGGAAGTTTTATCCAAGACCAGCAAGACAGCAAAAACATTTGTGAAACTATTTCACAATGGGCAGGCACTGGAAGTCTGTGAAGCTGAATTGAGCAGACCAAGTGGTGGAACTACAGTCACTCTATGTAATCTGTTTTATCAGTTACCGGTGAGAAGAAAGTGTATGGATCCTGTGTTGGAATTTGAGAGAGTGAGACAGAAGATAGAGGCTGTTTCACTGATGCATCCCTCTATTTCATTTTCTTTAAGGAATGATGTTTCTTGTTCCATGGTGCTTCAGCTCCCTAAGACAAGAGATATATACTCTCGGTTTTGTCAGCTTTATGGACTGAGCAGATCACAGAAGTTACGAGAAATAAATCATACGTCTGGGGGATTTGAGCTCAGTGGCTATATCAGTACTGAAGGGCATTACAACAGGAATATGCAGTTCTTGTATGTCAATAGAAGGCTTGTTTTAAAGACAAGACTACATAAACTAATTGATTTTTTGTTAAGAAAAGAAAGTGTCATTTGCAAGACAAAAAGTGGCCCTGCAAACAGACAAAGTAGCTCAAGCCCCAGTCGGCATCGCTGTGGCCCAGAGTTGTATGGGATCTTTATCCTCAATGTAACCTGTGCGTACAGTGACTATGATGTGTGTCTGGAACCTGCAAAGACTCTAATCGAGTTCCAGAACTGGGACGTCCTCCTAACCTGCATAGAGGAAGGAGTGAAAGTATTTTTGAAACGAGAACATTTATTTATTGAACCATGTAGTGAGGACATCAGAGAATTTAATGAAGATAACGACTTTTGTTTGTATAATGCTCCAGCTCTGAAGCCCTCAATCTCTGATGAGAAGAGCATCCAAGACAGTTTTAAGAAAGCATGCCGTGAAATTGCGGATTCCTATGAAATGTGTAGCTTACAATCAAAAGATGTCAAAAGGAAATCTGTTACTGGAAAAACGTCTCCAGATCTTACAGAGTCAAATAAAAACCTACAGGAAACTGAAGCTGTCCCAAATCAGAAAGTTGCTAAACCATCTGATTCATGTAGAAACAATAAAGCAGGTATTCCAGACATGCCCAGCAAAGATGACGTACTGAAACCAGAAATTGTGTCAAACGTTTCAGAGCAGGAGCCAAAAGACACTAACGCGTCCCATAAAGGGTTTGATAGTCATCTGAAACCTTCAGAAAATTTTCATTCCTCTTTCAGTGGAGAGGCCAGGCCAGAAGTGAGAAAAACAGACAAGTGTATTGACCTGCAGCATTATGCAGAGATTCAGGCAACAGGTGTGGGAAACCAGCAGGTCAAAGCAGCACAGAAAATGAATGCTGTCTGTACCTTAAATAATGATGTTACTCAATTGCCATGTGAGAGAGAAGACCCTGCTGAAACAGTGGGACCTGGAACTGTCTCTGGAAGTTCATTGATGAGACCTTGTAATGTAAGAAGAGGAGACAAGGAAAGAGCTGAAGTGATAGATAATACAGGAGGAGAGGCTCTTAGTTCAATAAAACTGGGTTCTACAGGCCTCACAACACGCATTAACCGAAGCACCTCACCTGAATGTGAACAACCAGAAACAAATGTTGCACCGAGCACACAGTGTAGGCCTGGCCCTGTCAGTGCCAAGGGTGTGTTCTGCAACAAAACAGATTTTCCTATTCAGTCTTTAAATGCTAAGGATATTTCCAATAACATAAGTAAAGAATACACGTCTCCTTACAGCAGAGAAATGCACGTGGCCAATGGTAGTGAATGGTTAAGTAACAAAACCTTGTCAAGGGAGGTGAATGAGGAGATAGCTATGCCTGTTGCCACCAGTAAAAGGCATTATGAGACATTGAATTTTACTCGGTTGCCACTGGCAGCTTCAGGTATTCCTCATAAAAAAGTTCTGAAAAGCACTAGAAGACAAATAAGTGTGTCACAATACCAGACCTCTAAGAAGCTGAGCTGCTCCACACAGCTGGGTTCGTTAGAGAAGTTCAGGAGGTACTATGGGAGAGTCAAGTGTACGCTACCAAAACCATTGTCAGAGCAGAGTGAGTTTGGTCCCCCAGTTTTTATTTCACAAGCTAATTGTGGCTTTTCAGTGAATGAGAGTGACAATCATGGTAATGTGAGCACTTTTGAAACTCCAGCTGTGGAAGGTACAGATTCTAGTAATAGTAGCCAGATTTTTGGTTCTTTGGAAGATAGTTTGTTCTGTACTGGAAAAAATTCACAGGACAAACAAGTTCTTTGTCAGAGTCCTTTGACACTGTCTGATTACTCTCAGGTAAGCAAAAAAAATGCAAGTTGTAGACGATCTCCAGGGTCATTATCATCCAAACTGTCCAAAATGAAAAGTGACCACAAAGTAGAACTTGATGAACAGTTTCAAAGAGATTCATGTAGAAAAGATGACCACTGTTTGGATCTTGAACCTTCAAACAACAATTCTTTGTCAAATGCTTGTGAAACATACAAATCCTTGGTGGGAGAAATGAGTGACAGTGTTTCTAAGGAGGATGCATGTGGGAAATCAGACATGAGAGCAGAGTCCATGCAAAGTTCTGTCAACCCATCGCCATCACTACTCATCAATGCAGAAGGGGAGTACACAGTCTCTTCAAGCAGTGTTTTATCATTACCTGCTGAAAAGGATTGTGTTGACATCATGTGTAAAGAGAAAAGTACATTAGATGAGCCCTCAGAACAGAATTTGAAAGATACCGCCCTAAGTAGCTGGGAATTCTCTGCAAACAACACAGGCACAGGTGGTCCCAGGACTCATTTGTGTTCTGACTGGCTGCAAGATTTTGATGTTTCATCGGGTAAGACAATATACATCAACCAAACAACTGGACTGAGCACCTATGGCACTCCTCCTACTGAAGGATTTCAAGCTGCCTGCGTTCAGGATATAACAACGATGGCTGTGAACGTGGTTTCAGAGAGAGGTAAGAGTGGTGGTTGTAGAAAGGGGATGAGGAAAACCATTTATTTTCTCTTAGGTGCATAAAATCATAGAATCATAGAATCATGGAATGGTAAGGTTGGAAGGGACCTCAAGGATCATCTAGTTCCAATCCCCTGCCATAGGCAGGGACACCTCCCACTAGGACAGGTCACTCAAGGCCTCCTCCAACCTGGCCTTGAACACCTCCGGGGAGGGAGCAACCACAACCTCCCTGGGCAACCTGTTCCAGTGCCTCGCCACCCTCACTGTAAAGAACTTCCTCCTAACATCCAGTCTAACTCTCCCCTCTACTAGTTCAAACCCATTGCCCCTTGTCCTGTCATTGCAAGACCTTGTCAATAGTCTCTCCTCAGCCTTCCTGTAGGCCCCCTTCAGATACCGGAAGGCTACTCTAAGGTCTGCTGGAAGCCTTCTCTTCTCCAGGCTGCAGAGCCCCACCTCTTGTAGCCTGTCCTCATAGCAGAGCTGCTGCAGCCCTCTGAGCATCTTGGTGGCCTCCTCTGGACCCACTCCAACAGTTCCATGTCCTTCCTGTGCTGGGGGCTCCAGAACTGCACACAGGACTTGCTGGTGGTTCCTGACAGTTTACACTGATTTGGCAACTGCCTTGCTTGTATTGACTGTGTTGAAAACAAGAAACAGTTGGGAATTATGGAGACAGCAAATCATTAGCATTCAAGATATTAAAAGATAATTTTTAATAAAACAGTAAAAGATGTCAGCAGCTTGTCAATTAAAAGACAACTGCCTAATTTTCATGAGCATCATGACTTTTATTGTAATCACAGTTATATATAATGGTTGTTGTGTATAAAATGAGAAACATATTTCAGAGTGAGCATGCCAGAAACCATGTGGGTTTTAGCCATTTTCTCCTAAATGGTTATATTTCTAAGAATATGTTATTACTGACAGCCTCATGTTAAAATGATCTTTCTTTTTACCAGCTTGTGTACAAAATTTAAAGCAACTCTTGAAAAATGAACAAAAATCTAAATCTTCATTGAGAATGTGAACTCTCCTTTCTGGAGGTCTTGGAAGGCTGTTCCTTTACACTTAGCTTTGGAAGAGATGTTGTACAGCAGCATTGTTGGTGGTTCAGTGGTGAAGCTTTTGCATGGGCTCCACTTCGTGTTGGTTTTTCAAGGATGTAGTGTTCATGAGTCTTCACTGATCTGTCAGGTTTGGCTTTCTGTGTCCACCTGATCTGCTTGGCAGAATAATGTCTTTGGTAATTTTCCCATCCATGAATATATCTTAGTTTAAAGTTGTTCTTCATTCTGTCTGTAGGCAGATTTTATGAGCTAAGGTGCAGCCATTCCACATATAGACTGTATTTTCTGCTGCATAATTCATTTTGAAAAAAAAGTAGTTTTGGCATCTTTTGAGAGAGTTCTTCTGTGAAATATTTGTCCAATCATGATAGGCTCAGATTTGTTTCATTTTTGTCTGTTACTTTGTTCTTCATCAGTAGTCACCAAAAAAATGGTGCAGGAGGCATTTATAGAATCATAGAATGGTAAGGTTGGAAGGGATTTCCAGGATCATCTAGTTCCAACCCCCTGCCATAAGCAGGGACACCTCCCACTAGGACAGGTCACTCAAGGCCTCCTCCAACCTGGCCTTGAACACCTCCAGGAAGGGAGCAGCCACAACCTCCCTGAGCAACCTGTGCCAGTGTCTCACCACCCTCACTGCAAAGAACTTCCTCCTAACATCCAGTCTAAATCTCCCCTCTGCCAGTTCAAACCTATTGCCCCTTGTCCAGTCATTACAAAACCTTGTAAATAGTCCCTCCCCAGCCTTCCTGTAGGCCCCCTTCAGATATTGGAAGGCTACTCTAAGGTCTCCTGGAAGCCTTCTCTTCTCCAGGCTGCAGAGCCCCAACTCTCTCAGCCTGTACTTATAGCAGAGCTGCTGCAGCCCTCAGAGCATCTTCGTGGCCTCCTCTGTTCCCGCTCCAACAGTTCCATGTCCTTCCTGTGCTGGGGGCTCCAGAACTGTACAGAGTTGGGAGATAATGTCTTCCCATGAAAACAGCTATAAAAGTTCTGTCATAGTCTGGCATTCTTCAGTTTGCCACAATTTAGCAGGAACCATGTCAGGCCATCTTGTCCTGTGTTCTGTGACAGAGGGATACTGAGTTACTTCCCTGTACTAGGCTGCCAGCCTGGATTGTAGAAAGGATTTTCTGTCCCCAGGGTGGAAACATCATTGATCCTTACTGGAGTGGAGCCAGCAGTCGGGTCTACAAACTGGCCTCAGATCTGGTAGAGCATTTTTTCACACTGACCTTATCAGCAGGCAGCTGGTTTTCTTTGGCATTAGGACTCTGCCACTTTTCCTGCATGCACACCCTTAATTTCTCAGTAGAAAGGAACTTTATTAGTTCATTATTATTTCAGGAAGAATAGAAGTCTGAGTTGCACCAAAGGAAGGGTGAAATGTTTACCACTGTGCTGAAAATCTGAGCCACTTTTCTTAATAATCTTGATAACAGTGCCTGTTTGTAGTGTCATTAAATCATTTCTGGGTGGTTAGGAACATGTTGTTAGGCTAAGTCTGATATCTCATGTGGTCTCACTGACTTGTAATTTTCAGTTTTACAAGTTCCTGATAACTGTATTAAGTATTGATGGGAGTGATGATAGACTGACAGTTTCACCACACCTTAACACAGAGGTTGGTCAGAAGTGTTCTGATACCTGACAGACTTTACTGTATGCCTCCTCTTTCCTTTGGGGATAACACTCCTGGATTGTGCTAATTCTGGAATTAATTCTTGTGTGATTAAAGCAGCAGCCAGTTTTTAAGAACAAGCTAGCAGAAGCCACAGTAATATTTTAAAAATACATTTTCTGATACAAATGTATCTGTTATTATCTTTTTTTTTTTTACATATGTGCTGTTATTTCTCAATGTCAGATTGCAAAATCTGTGAGATACTCTTAATTTGCACATGCTTGTTTATGAGAATGTAGTAATTGTATCACTTTTCATCAATTTTGCATGTTGTTGAACCTGCAGCAGTGAATTTATATTGTGTTTAGGGATTCAGTTCAGGTGCCATCCCTTTAGAAGTGAGATCGTGCTACCCTTCCTTCCTAGACCTCAAAAAGAGAAGAGTCTGGCAAGCCAGGATCTGAGAGGTAGGGCCAGCTTTCCAGAACACAGTGTTCTGTGGTGGAAAAAAAAAATCAATTCTCCCAGATGTCCCAACAGGAACCCAGAATTACTCAAGGTCTGTTAACAATGGGACCGTGTGAGTCATCTCAAATCTAGAACTGGAAAAAAAAAGCTTTTGGGGTTGAAGGCAGGTTAGGGGATACTTATTTACAGGATGAAATACTCAGCTCTTTGTTGAATTATGTCAGTAGTTTAAAGAATAATTACCTACTCCCTTCTTTGTACTCATTCCAGCCTTGGAATGTGAAAAATAGCTTCAATCCTCACAGGGACTTTTTTGTGCAAGAAAGGATGAAATCATCTTTTCGGTATGTGGCTTTATTCATAGGAAGTGGGTAGCTAAACAGGTCTTTCTTTCCCTCCCCACCTCCCCTGCCCCATTTCCAGAGCCTGTTGAATTGCCTGCAGCATGTTTAGGAGTAGGAAAGCTACACAGTGTCCTTCCTAATTAAAGAAGGCAATAGAAGCCCAGTCTCATGTTCCGTGTTTTTATTTCTATGTTCTCCCCTTTTTGTGAAGGAAGAAATTAATACTTGGGAGTAGGTACCCAGTGCACTTTCTGCTGACAGGTGGTGGTAGTCCCTGTGTTGCCTGTGTGTTCTTTCCTAGATGCTGAAGGGCAGTCTCTCCAGTCGTTGCTTTCAGAGTGGGACAATCCTGTTTTTGTTCCCTGCCCGGAGGTAAGTATTATCTCAGGTCTGATGACAAAAGAGGAATAATTTTACCCTTCTCTTATTTTCTAACATTGTTGCAAAGGGTGCAACAATTCCATATAAATCACTCAGTGATACATTAGACCATGGATCTGGCAGTTACACATTTTTTTATAAACTGTTTATATGTAAGTCATGGTTGTGAACTTACTCAAAGTCAGAGAAGCAGATATTAGGCTAATCTTTTGCCTCACGTAATTTCAAAAGAAAAACATTATTGTAAGCTGTCTTTCCCTCTACATAGGCACTCATCTTAAAGTTGTTGAAGGAGAAAATTACAATATTGTCCTCTTTGTGGACAGTTAAAATAACCCAGCTTTGTTCTCTAGCATGCAATGGGTCTTAAAAGTGTATTTTACTATAGCTGTTTTTATAGTTTTGCAAGATTATTGCATGTGAGAGGGAAACAATGTTGGAACATTTAGAAAAACTTCCTTTGTTGTCATGAGGTCCCATTATCTTTAATCATCATGCTGTGTGAGAGTAAACATAGGCATGTACCCATTTCCACCTGCAAACAATAGGGATGGAGCAGCAAACCACCTGCTGGTGAGTTGCTGAAAAGGAACAGTTCTGTTCAGTTGTTGCTGTGATGTGTATTCTGACTCATTTCAGGGTAATAGATCTCTTGTAAGGCAATCCATTGAGAGCTCACCTAGGCTGATAATTAACTTTAGGTTTTCTGATAGCTACTTGGAATCAGCTGACTGCATTGCAGTTTAGAGGTAATATGCAGATAGGAAAGTGTATGAGGATGGAAGCAAAAAGATGCCAGATGGTATCTTTAGCTAGTGCTTCTCTTGTGTAGAAGGTTTGAGTTGTCAAAGTACAGAGTTATTTCCAGTTTGTTGGGTGTATTTTTTGTATTGTGCTGGTTTGAGGCTAATTGGAATATTTTAATGGAGAAGATTAGATTATAGGCTGTGAAAAGCAAACACTGGTGATGTCTACTTCACTCATAGGCTTGCTGAGATGTGTAAGAACAAGAACACAAACATAGATAACACAGGGAGAGTCTCTGTGTCTAGCTGGTTTGGTCTTGACCTCTCTGCTAACCTAACTAACCACTTTCCTTCTAACCCCCCTGGCTGATCCTCCAAACTCACCTTGCATGTAAGCCAGACCCTGGGGTAAGGTAGAGGGGTGGGAAGAAGGTGGAAGGGTGATTGGGAGCCGCTCCTGGAGACTCTGGTTTCTGGGAGGGTTATTGTGTTTCTGTATTACCTTTAACTTGTGTTTGGGGGTTTTGCCATATCCTTTGTAGCCTGCTTGATCTGCAGTTCCGTTTTTACAGATTGCTGTTGACGTGACCAGCAGCCAGGCTGACAATCTGGCTGTGAAGATTCACAATATCTTGTATCCCTATCGTTTCACCAAAGATATGGTTCACTCAATGCAGGTACAATGTGATCTGTTGCTAGTTTTCATGCCCAAATCACTTAGCCAGGGATTTGCTGAGGTTTCTGCCTGGTGGAAAAGAGGTATCCAGGGAAATGGTTCATATCTGTAATTTTCACGGGCACAAACAGGATTCTTGGTTGCTGTGTGATGCCAAAAGACATGTATGTCATGCCAGACCTAAGTTAATCAGCTCCCTGTCAGGGACTCCAAAACTCTTTGTCTGTGTTTAAATCAAATTAAGAGGCAGTCCTGTTACTGCTGCTTAGAAATGCTGTTAACTAAATGATATTTCAGTGGGCACTTATTATATTTATTGTAGGCATTTGTTTAGTTTATATTTCTCTGAAATCTGTGTCCTGTATCTTCCATTTTTACTAACCTTGGAGAAGTAATTCTTCATCAGAGTGGTTTTGAAACCACATCCTAGATTTCATGGAAAGATTTGGAATTTCACTACAAAGTTTATGTCTGCTCTTAAAAGTGATTCTTAAAAATGGTATCATGGCATCAAGGTAACTGTTGTAGTGCCTCTTTATCAAATGTGTTGAATGTTACCTTAAAAGCCAATGTAAATGTATAGCTTCAGCTGAAATTCTTTGATGGTTTGCCTGGAGAGAAATGCCAAAATGAATTCTCTTTCTTTCTTGTATCCTCATGACCAAAGGTTTACAGGCCCAGTTAGCATTATTCTCATGCAGTCAGGTTGCAGACTTTGAGATTGCAGGTTCTGGCTGTGTGGGTCATGATAATGCTGATCCCCAGGGTGGACAAGGATCCAGATTAATCCCTTACTTACGTGTGTACAAGAATAACTGGAGTAAAAGTTACTATGGTGTCCCTGCCTATGTCAGAGGGTTGGAACTAGATGATCCTTGAGGTCCCTTCCAACCTTACCATTCTATGATTCTATAATGTTTCTAAAAGCTAGAATATGGAAAGTACCATTTTTCTGTTCTCTCTGTGTAATAACAGCTGCTCTTTAAAACTTGATGAGTTTTGTGTTCTGTGTTTAACTTTGCCTGCATTATGCTTTCCTTTGTATGTTTTTAAGAAGGTAAAGCTAGCAGAAAATAACCACTTCCCATTTCCGATGAAGCTAAACATTGCTTTTAGTACCCTATAGTAGTTTTGAGAATGTCTGTGGAAAAGACCAAAAGCACCAAATGTTGCATCTTGCCACAGGAAAAGGATAAAAAGAATCATTTGTGTCTCACATCTCTGCAAAGAAATGAGATCACTATTCATTTTTACCTAGGAGGTGAACAATGCACATATGGTGAGAGAATTCAGAAAGCTCTACCTATGTGACTTGGGGAGAAATTCCTCCCTAACAGCACATCTGTTCATTTAACAATAATGTACTGAAAGCATTGTTCATCTCTGCTCACTATCCCCTGTAGCTCTGTTTGATTTCTGGTGCTTGAAGGGAAAGGGAATCAAGTCACAGAAGCCAATTCCTCATCAGAAGATGTTGGGGTGGGGGGAGAGCGGGGAAATGCTTCCCAGGCTTTACAGGTGTTCAGCACAAGTCTTTAAACACAGGGTGGGTTAAAAAAGGTTGTTTACATTCTCTTTTGGTGGCATCAGCAAATCAAATACTCAGAGTTGCTGTGTGCAGCTTTAATTCCCAACTTGGAGGCTTCTACATAAGTATTTAATGAATTCTGTACATTTCCAGCTCCACCTTAGAACAGTTAGAGCTCTTGCCCTTATGACTCTCTTTGAAAAACAAAATTGATCTGGAATTCTTGGATATTTTGAAACTTTCTCTTAGTTCCAGACTAAACTGTTTCATGACTGATTTATGGGCATTTGACCTCCTGCCAGTATTGTCTCTTAGCTTAAATAACTTCTGCCTTTTCCATATTTAGGCCCCCACTGTATTCATAAAAAGTAATTATATGCCTTCTAGGTCTCAGTTCTGCTAGGCCACATTCCTTAAGGCTTTGGGATTAGAAAAGATTTGCTTTCTAACCCCCAATCATCCTGTTAGCTGTCTGTTGTGCATTTTGTCTTCTTTTATTTTCCTGCCTTTTCCTGCCTAATTTTACCATTGGGTAATGATTTTTTCTGAGTATCTTACAGGTTCTTCAGCAAGTGGACAACAAATTTATTGCTTGTTTAATCAACACTAGGAATGAAATGGATAAAAAGGCAGGTAAGAGTGGCTATTGATGTGAAGTTCAGGTGGGTGTCAAGTGCAGTTAGACTGCAGAGATATCACTGTCCTGTTTGTATTCTCTTCTTGCCTTGGAATGACATTGTGAGTAGAGGAAAATGTTAGTCTTCACTTGAAATTCCCTGGATCTTCTTTATCTTTATTTTGGACATTGTTGAATGTTCCAACTGCCTTCAGATTAGTGTTATAAAAATAGGTTCTACTCAAATTACCAACATCTTTCAGACTCTCTTCACAGTGTCTGGACTTACTCATTGTTGAAGCTTGCTGGAGCTGTACAAAAAAGGCATTCAAAATCAGTAGTTTTCATAACATTTTTAAAGACCATATTAGAACAGACTTCAGCTCTCATTCTGAAGTTAGATGAAGATATCAATAGACAAGAGTTCCTGACTAAATCTAATTACCCTAACTTAACTGCCAGTTTGTGTCACTGAATCTCTGTTCTGTAGTGACTTTATGTTCTGCCAGCACAGCTGCCTCCTAATTTTATTTCTGTAAAACTGGCTGATAGTTATCTCCTAAATGTGGCCTCTAGAGAGTGGTCATTCTTCCCAATCTGTGTAGTTGTCTGGTATAAAGTTGCCTATTTCTCATCTTGTGGTGCATTTTTAGATGGAAACCTCTTGATTTTGGTGGACCAACATGCAGCTCATGAACGGATCCGCTTGGAGCAGCTTATTGCAGGTGAGGATTTAGATGGTCATAGGAAGAAAGATAATGACCAGAAAAGTATGAATGAGCTGCCTGAAAGGGAAAGCTATCATAGAATCATAGAATGGTAAGGCTGGAAGGGACCTCAAGGATCATCTAGTTCCAACCCCCTGCCATAGGCAGGGACACCTCCCACTAGTACAGGTCACTCAAGGCCTCGTCCAACCTGGCCTTGAACATCTCTAGGGAGGGAGCAGCCACAACCTCCCTGGGCAACCTGTGCCAGTATCTCACCACCCTTACTGTAAAGAACTTCCTCCTAACATCCAGTCTAAATCTCCCTTCTGCCAGTTTAAACCCATTGCCCCTTGTCCTGTCATTGCAAGACCTTGTCAATAGTCCCTCCCCAGCCTTCCTGTAGGCCCCCTTCAGATACTGGAAGGCTACTCTAAGGTCTTCTCAAAGCCTTCTCTTTTCCAGGCTGCAGAGCCCCAACTCTCTCAGCCTGTCCTCATAGCAGAGCTGCTGCAGCCTTCTGAGCATCTTCATGGCCTCCTCTGGACCCGCTCCCACAGTTCCATGTCCTTCCTGTGCTGGGGGCTGCAGAACTGTACACAGTACTCCAGATGGGGATAAATCTGGGATGTGTGGAACCTATAGGTTATTAATTTGTCATCTCGGTCCTGATCCCTAGGAGAGGGCAGACATTCAGTATCTGTAGCAGTGATAGTATTGGCAGCTGAAAATTGTTACAGCTTTTCCAAAAATAGAAGATATGCTCCCTACCCACAGAACTGTCAAACTAAAATAGTTTGACATAATGAAAGAGCAGGAAGACTGATAGGAAAAACAATGAAGGGGAAATAGAACATCAATAAGATTATGTGGTTATGCTGTTAAGAATAAGACATGGGATGCAGAGTAAAGAGCATAGTTCATTTGGTTCTTTTTTAGCTGAATACAGTGCTTTAAAGCCTAAAATTTCCAGTCTGCAACAGTTTGCAGAGGGATAATGTCCTCTCTGTAAGCTCATTAGCCATTGGTTTCAGCGTTAAAATGCACAATAGCTGTCCATCAAGTACTTAAAAAACACTGACTTTCTCTTTCATCAAGAAACACTGCAGTTCCTGCAGAGAGGGTTTCAGAAACTCTCCTCCTTTTGGTCAGGTACTGCAAAAAGTTAAAAGACAGAAGGGAGAAATGTTAAGTGAATAGTATTTTAAGGTCATTTACATCAGATTCTTTGTGGAAAAATTGCTCTCTGTGAGTTGGACTAAATATATCAGTAGGGTTTTTTTTTTTTCCTATTTAGAGTGACTCTTTTTTGGAACTGGTGGGAAAAAGCAAAGTGGCATTAACCAACCCTTCCCCAGAGACTAGGTTATCTGGTTTGTGATATTCCCAGTCCACCACAAGTTTCAAGAGATGGCATTTTGTGGTCACTTTTTAATCCAAATAGAGGATTATGTGCCAGACCATAGGGTCATTAAGGGTAATGCTTGCGTAAATATTCTAAGACAGGATACTTCTAAATGATTCATTCACAGATTCCTATGAGAAGGAAGCTGCAGAGTGTGGAAAGAAGAAATTACTGTCCTCCTCCATCTCTCCCCCTTTGGAGATTGAAGTTACAGAAGAACAAAGAAGGTTTCTACGGTTGGTAATGGGCAATAGCTGTCAAGTTTTGGGGTTGGCTCTGTTGAGCAGAAAGATCTCTTTACCATGAAGCTTAGTAAAGCAGCTGTTGATTCTTTGCTAAGCAGAGACCAGCTGGCTATATCTGTGCAGAGGAAAATAGGTGTGCTTCTCAGGCACATCATTACAATGTCTCAAGGGAAAACTACCTCTGTGCCTCTGCAACGTACTCTGGTTTCCTTGGAAAAGTAAACCTTCATGTGTGGGCCAGGAGAATGCCAAAGCAGTCTCCCAAGAGATTCTGCTGTCTGGAGCTCAGGACTTGGGCATGCACACTGCAGTGCAGTGCCCATAGAGTCAGTCTAGTCACTGATTTAACAGGCACCTTTTGAGAAGGGCAGGATGGGATATGGGAAGTTTGTATTGTGAATCCTTCAAAAATCCATTCCATTCCTTAATCCTAGGTGTCTGCCAAAAGTAACTAATGAGCACTGTTTCCCAAATGATTCAGAATGGTGGCCTAGCTACTGCTAGGGTATTTAACTATTATACTGCAAGAGCTTAGGTAGAGGTTTGTTGTTGGACTAATGCAAACCTATTGGGTAACTCAAACTTCTCTCCCTGAAATCTCTGCCTGTCACCTGCCACATGTATTTGTGTTTTTTTACCCCTGCGTAGTTCTTCATTTCCAGATGAAGTTCTGTCTTGATATTTACAGGACTACCTCATTATTCTCAAACTGCTTGGGTTTTGTGATGCCTGTGGCAAGATTTTAACATCACTCTTTGTTAAGATGGTTGGCTGATGCAGGGATACGCTTGTTTGGTGTAAAGGCATTTTGGGGTGTATTCTGATCATCATAGCATCACTGTTGTGTCTGCTAACTCTTTTGTGTGACAATAGCCAATACCAGAAATTTCAAAGGAAGGTGTAAAGCACTATTATGTTCCACCTGCACTAGGCAAAAAATGTGAGAACATAAGCACTGCTGTTGGTAGCTCAGTGATATTTGCATGCCTTTATTGTTCCCATCCCTTAGTGATGTTCTTGCTAACATCACAATATTTATAAAGAGAAGGCTTCGAGGAGACCTTAGAGTAGCCTTCCGGTATCTGAAGGGGGCCTACAGGAAGGCTGGGGAGGGACTATTGACAAGGTCTTGCAATGACAGGACAAGGGGCAATGGGTTTCAACTGGCAGAGGGGAGATTTAGACTGGATGTTAGGAGGAAGTTCTTTGCAATGAGGGTGGTGAGACACTGGCACAGGTTGCCCAGGGAGGTTGTGGCTGCTCCCTTCCTGGAGGTGTTCAAGGCCAGGTTGGACAAGGCCTTGAGTGACCTGTGCTAGTGGGAGGTATCCCTGCCTATGGCAGGGAGTTGGAACTAGATGATCCTTGAGGTCCCTTCCAGCCTTACCATTCTATGATTCTGTGATTATAATGCCTCTTTTGCAACTTCACGTTATTTTTGCACTCATCTGTGGATGTTTTCCATTTCTGATCCATCTAATTTTGAGACTGGATGGTTAACATTGAATGCAATATACTTAACATATTCCATAGATTTGTACAGTACCTTTGAAGTTGTACTTGTATTTTCTGCCTGTTATATCCACACCTGATATTTTGTATGCTTTTTGGCTGCAGCTGCTTGCATGAACTGCCTGTTTATTGAATGATCGTGACCATGAATCACAGAGTCGTGGGTGTTTCGGCTTTTTTGGTTGTGTTTTTATTTTTGCTATTTATGTAAAGGCCAACAGAATGTGAAAATAGATAAAATTATCCCTGATGATTTGCATTTGTTTGTATTTAGAAGCAGTGAATTCGTTTTTTCTGTCCATATTTCATGATACATTTTTCATTCACCCTCCTTGTTTCATTAATCATTTTTCTATTTAAGTTCTAATTGATTTCAACATCATCTTTAGTCTCAGCTAACCTAAAAAAAATTGAGTTTTCTGCTTGGTCATGCCCCTTCTTTTCCACATCACTAATGAACAATTAAGATACAAATCAGGACTTGCATCCTGTTGAACACTGACCATCTGTTGCCAGCCAATCTTTTTTTCCATAGTCTATTTCATGACAAATGTTAACTTCTCTATCCATGACATTTTGCATTTTTAGCCACTTTTTAAGAGGCAGCATCAAAGGCTTTTTGAAAGACCAAATAAATTCTGTGAATTATTTTTTCTTCATCAGATAAATCACAAACATGCTACAAAAATCAGTAAGATGAAGTAAATCGGTTTTCTTTTAAGCATGGTTTTCTTTTAAGGACGCCTGTTAAATTATTCCACACAGTGGGGTGTCAGCTGTGATTTTCAGTTATCACTTAAGATAACTGATTAAAGCTTATTGATCCTGGCATATATCGATGCTTTTATTGTGTTTTTCTTTCTTTCACCAGTATTGGTAGTTCATCTCTTTACAATCACTCTGTGAGACTGTCCTTACTATCAAGTTAACAAATTAAAAGTACTGCATAAAAATGCACATTCTGTTGGGTTTTTTTTTTTTTTGCTGGCAGAATATAACTGTATTCTGTGATAAAGTTTGATGTGATGTAATGAAATGAATTAACTTCCTGATGACCTTTCTCTTCAGCTACACTTGCTGTTTAATAGTTCAGCTGGACCTGTGGTTCACCTGCAGCTTTGAATCTGTTATTTGTCTACCAAGCATTGTAGTAATGCATTGTTCAGTTGACTCTCTTGAACTTCCTCTTTCTTTTTTTTTCTCTTTTTTTCCCCCCTAAAACAAAAAAGGCAAGCTTGATTGTCCTCAATAGCTGCTTGGATTCTGTCATTTCACCACACTGGGCTTTTCCTGTCTTCTTTGCTCTTGCTGATGGCTGTACAGGTCTTCTTTTTTTGGAGCAGAATTACACAAAGCATCTCCCTATGGAAGCTAGTTGTGTTATTACTCTTGTGACTGATTCTAGTAAGTTTATATTGGCTTCTTTTTTTGCTCAAAGAATCTCTTTCCTAAAATTGACCTTCATCACCTTTGTTTTAATAAACTATATATTGTTAACAGTTGTTTTCACTTTGAAGACAAAGGCTCAGCTGACTGCAAAGTCCCATTTTTGTGTGTATTTTTCCATCCAGAGTGACATGTGTTAGATTAACTAGAAGTTAGTCTTTCTTGGGCTCTCTTTGCTTAACAGGATAGTTTTTTAAACTATCATAAATCATAGAATCATAGAACGGTAGGGTTGGAAGGGACCTCAAGGANTGGACCCGCTCCCACAGTTCCATGTCCTTCCTGTGCTGGGGGCTCCAGAACTGCACACAATACCCCAGGTGGGGTCTGATGAGAGCAGAGTAAAGGGGCAGAATCACATCTCTTAGAATACTTTTTATTTTTTCCATTTTAAGTATTTGCTAATAGGTGTCAATTGAAATCACAGGTTTTTAGGTTAAAAGAAGTCCTTATGCTGTGTAATTTAGAATTATAGAATTGTCAGGGCTGGAAGGGACCTCGAGGATCATTCAGTTCCAACCCCCCTGCCATAGGCAGGGACACCTCACACTTAGATCAAGTTGCTTATCCTGGCCTTAAAAACCTCCAGGGATGGAGCTTCCACTGCCTCCCTGGGCAACCGGTGCCAGTGTCTCACCACCCCTCATGGTGAAGAACTTCTTCCTAATATGCACTCTGAATATACCCACTTCTAATTTTGCTCCATAATTTCAATATTTGGAGTGTGTTGAACCAAGGACCTTGTGCATCTTTAGAGAAGATTAATTTATAAATTTAGACATAAAGCCTCTCTCTACATAACACAGGGAACTCTTAGATCTTGTCGTTGTGGAACATGAAATAACCAGGGTTGACTAGGGTGAAGACATGTGGCTGAAAGAACAAAATTACTTGGAATCTCATGATGCATAGATCCTGAGACTGGAAACCATTGCAGGAAGAAAACATAAATGAGGACTACAGAAATATTTACATATGCTGTAGAGACACAGCTGCTGTGGTTGATGTTTTGGTATTTTTTCTTTTCCTCAGATGCTGCTACAGAAGCCTGGAGGACTTGGGTCTTGAATTATCATTCCCTGAGAAGAGCAGTTCCTTGATTCTAGTGAGGAAAGTGCCACTGTGTTTTATAGAAAGAGAAGCCAATGAATTACGACGGAAAAGGCAACCTGTCACTAAAAGTATCGTGGAGGTCAGTTGTGGGCATGAGTGAAACTGTGACTCTGGGTATCTTGTTCTGCGTTAGTGGCCCAGGATATTAGAGTATCTCTGTTGTGAGGGAGACAACCAAGACCCTTGGCAAATGTGGGTTCCGTCCCTTTTAGTAGAAAATAGTCTTACAACTGAAATCTCTGAACTGTTAACAGAAATGATAGGAGACTCTTTCAGACCTGGACCAGTGGAGAAGTGAGAAAAATGGTATACAGAACAAATTTTTCCACAGTTTACTGCTCATGAATGCTTGAGTGAACATTATTAATACTGCTGATATAGAAATACTATTTGTTAGAATTTGAAGTTGGTTTCATTAGATTTCTCTATAGAATCATAGAATGGTAAGGTTGGAAGGAGACCTCAAGGATCATCTAGTTCCAACCCCCTGCCATAGGCAGGGACACCTCCCACTAGTACAGGTCACTCAAGGCCTCCTCCAACCTGGCCTTGAACACCTCCAGGGAGAGAGCACCCATAACCTCCCTGGGCAACCTGTGCCAGTGTCTCACCACCCTCACTGCAAAGAACTTCCTCCTAACATCCAGTCTAAATCTTCCCTCTGCCAGTTTAAACCCATTGCCCTTAGTCCTGTCAGTGCAGCTTTCTAAAAGCTGCTGTTCCAGGAGTTTTGCAGTTTAAGGAAGGAATTGCTGAAATTATTACAATTTCCCCTGTAAATAATTCTCCACAATTGTAACTGTTTCAAGGATGCCTTAAAAATTGCCCTTGGAGTACCATATTCAGCCACTGGGCTGAGCCATTTTGAACCAGCCTAGTCTTGCCATACATCTAGCTCGATATGAAATGAAGAGAGAAGATGACTCATCTAATTGAATTTTCTAACCTTACTATAATCAGAAAGAACTCAAAATGCACTCTTCTGGTGTGATCTGGGAGCCAAGAACACAGAAAGAGGTAGAGGAGAGGATCAGGTCCATGCCCCATGAGCACTCATTCTTGGCTGATGCCTCAAGGTCTCATGAGCATTTTGGCAGATGCGTTCTGCAGTTCTTTTAATGTGGCCTGGTTATGAATTCATTGCATTTTAGGCATCAGATATTAAATCCATGGAAGATAACAGGCATTCCTTGCACTTTGAGGTATAAAAATTCCGCGATACCCATTCTAGATAAATACTGGTGAGAAGTCAGCACTTCCACCTAGATCTTTGACTATGGACAGCATACTAGCAACAGCATTTCTGCCTGGTTCTGGCAGTTACACAGTACAATAGATGTAGATGAGGACAAAGCAGGGTATGGGCAATGAAAAGGAGAAACAGCAACTGATGATACTACCTTTCCTTTTCTAGGAGCTTATTCAAGAACAGGTTGAGGTAAGTTGCTGTCTGCTTCTGAAATTGACTATAATAATGCGAAGCTTACTGCATGAACCAAAGGGAGCACGTTAAACTTCGGGTGAGAAGGGTGGACTAGAAAATCCACTACCTTTTCCTCATTTTTAGTTTCCATTGTGCTACAGTTCTTTCTTTTTGTCATATGAAATGGAAAGTCAGATAATGTTCCCTTGCTACTTTTAGCTAGTGCAGACCACAGGAGGAAGAGCACGAGGAACACTACCTCTGACCTTTCTGAAGGTGCTGGCTTCCCAGGCCTGTCATGGTAGGGAAACTGTACTTTTTTTTGCATTGATTGTTGGGGTTTTCTTTTTAACCTTTCTCTCTCTACACATCATTCCTGGGCCAGTGGTTTCAGAATGCATTTGCAGGAATGCCAAGATTACAGACAATGTGTTTCATAGGGAGAAGAGATAAAGGTATTTTCATGGACATCACTGTGAGGGGTGAGCAGTACTGCAGTGATTCATTCATGTATGGGCACAATGTACCTTCCAGCCCTTTCATGAAACAGACAGAATACTGCTCTGAGGTGCACTCATTTGTGTGAGCTCTAAACCATTCAAGTAACAGCTCTGTGAAGGGGCAAAGGGAGGTGCTGGAACCTGTTTGAAAGCAAGCAGGAAAGACATAAGACAGTCTTTCAAAAAAAAAGGAAGAATTGTTTTGTGTAAATATCAGCAGTGAAGTTTAGGTCTGCCTATGACCCTTCAGGTGTTTTTGGAAGAAATTCAGCTGAAATTTACATCTGTGAGATTACAGCTTTCCAGCACTTGGAATGAAGCAGACCTTACAGGTGTAAACTGCAGTAGCTCTGTCCTCTTGTGGCAGTTCCTGTGCCATATACAGCATTAACAAAATTACACTTAATGGGGTCATGATGAACCTAAAGCATCTGTTTTCATGGAGTATCACTGCACTCTACAAACAGCATACAATACATAATCTTTTTTTATAGGTAAAAACGTCCCATGGCTGAAAGGCTGATTGCAGAGGGATTTGTGTCTCTGTGGAGGCCTAAGGAACTGATTATCTGTCATCTTGGTTTGCTGGGTTTTGATTTGTGAACTGGTTGCACCTTCAGCTGTAACACACACACAAAGAAAAGCAAAATAAAAGCCCATTTGCCTCTTCCCACATCATCTGAAAAGCAAAATTGAGGTTAGGTGAAAGTTAGGTGATGGACAAGACTCTGCTTTCCAACAGGCTTGTTAATTGAGCTAAGCCCCAAGCCTGACAATTGCAGCCTCGCAATCAATTCTTTGAGAGCTGCCTTGTTTTCTGTGAAAACTCCAGCTGTGCAGAGGAGCTTGCTGGGTGGTTTAAATTCTCCTCCACAGCGCATGCAAGAAGTTTGTTTTTTTTTTTTCCAGGAGCTATTAAGTTCAACGAGTGCTTGACTTTGGAGGAGAGCTGCAGGCTTATTGAAGCTTTGTCATCTTGCCAGCTGCCCTTCCAGTGTGCTCATGGAAGACCTTCCATGATGCCTCTTGCAGACATAGACCATCTACAGCAGGAAAAACAGGTACTGTGTGGGACACAGATACACCTCCAATAATCCACACTCTGGATTATCAGAGGCACGTCACATATGCATGTGCTAGAACTAGAATGGGCCAGTTTGAAACCACACCACTGGCTGTATCTTACTTGAGTTTTTACATAGCTGTTACCAATAAAATAAAACTTTAGAACATTAATCCTCTGTCCTGCAAACAGTTTTAGTAAGGATCTTACCAAATTTCTTGTGAATGGTCGCAATTACTTGAATGCAGTACACAAGTCCTTAAGCATATATTTGAAGTGTTTGCAGTTTTTAAGTGTAAAACTTGAAAAACAGGTAAATTCTAACACTCTACTAAGGGCAAACTTATTAATTAAACACCTACTCCCCCCAAATTTAAGATGCTATAAAACTGGGGGGG
>WBNM01022018.1:0-17941 GCA_013399055.1 Ramphastos sulfuratus | reverse complement strand
TAAAAAGGGGGGGGGGGGGGGGGGGGGGAGAAGGCACAAAGAAATAGCAACATTTATTTAAAAAAACCCCACAATAATATTTACTCCTTCCCTTTTCCTGTTCCTGTGCTATGTTCTGAAATTGGATTCTGTTAAAAGTCAGGTGGGAATTTGAATTAGGTATTAAAAATGGGAATGACTTGGGAATGACTCTGTTAGGACTGAAGCTCATTTACTTAGTTCTGATTTAGTACTGCTTTTCTCCCTCCAGCCTAGACCTAATCTAACTAGACTGCGGAAGATGGTGCGAGCATGGCAACTGTTTGGAAAAAAAGGACCCTAATCAAAAAAAAGTTAAGACTGTGAGATGCAACCACTCTAAGTGTTGGTATGATCCAGGTCCTGCTGTTGCTAGACAACAGTCCGCTGTGTGGAGCCAGGTTTCCAAGCCAGCGTGGTCACTGAAGTTCTGCTCCAAGTACTGACACAAGAAACAGAGACCAGCCAGGAGAACATGGCAGGAGGAGCCCACTCCTGTAGCCTGGAGAAGCATCTTCAACACCGAGGAACTGCCTTGTAACCCTCTGTCTTATGTCAGTGCTTGGCTATCAGAGGCAAGAAGTTGCAGCCACTTTTGGTTACTAAAGTGCTTTTTCTCTGCAAGCATTGCATGATTCTGTATAATAGAGGGGAGGCTTTTAATGAATTTATTTTATCGTGGTTTGGAAATGGGGAGGTATTTATTAATAAAATTATCAATAAACTCTTTCTTTGGGCTCACGGCAGTGGTTAGAATGGACTGACCAGCTTCATAGTATATATAAACTAACTTAGGATCAAACCCCAGTATTTTTAACTAGGCAATGAAAGGCACACTCAGCTGTTCTCCAGCTCCCTGCAGTTTTCACTCTTTGAGAGATTTCTGAATCCTAGCATAGCCCCACATTCTCATGGTACAGAAACTTAACCCCTACAGAAATAACTGAATGCTGCACAGCATTTTTCACAATAGGCAGACTTCTTTTTTTTTTAACACATTCCAGTTCTATTTTGTGTCTCAGTCTAAGGTAGAAGTGTAGAGTTTATTTCACAGTGGTAAAAGAAGATGACGTCTTTGTTTAATCACAGACATCGACCTCAAAACCAAATCAGAGAGATGTTGACATCTGCTTGAATCAAAAGCAAAACGAGTGGAAACTGGTTTCATCTGATGCCTGCCTGTGGTGTGCATTGCTGTACACTGATAAAGGAAAGTGATCTGACTGACCTGCAAGAGCCTGAGATTTCTAAGATGTTCCATGCTGCCCCTCACAAAAATCAAAGAACTCTACCAATGAGACAAGATGTCCACCCAAGAAGAACAGTTGCAGTCTCTCAGTTACTACAGGAAAGATCCTCAGCCTACAGGGGCCCCTCAGTTCAAAAGGGACATAGAGCTGCTTGAGAGTCCAGCACAGAGCCACAAAGATGATTAAGAGAATGGAACACTTCTCTTCCGAGGAGAGACTGAGGGAGCTGGGGCTCTTTAACTTGGAGAGGAGACTGAGAGGTAACCTCATTCATGTTTATAAATGAGTGCCAGGAGGATGGAGCCAGGCTCTTCTTGGTGATGCCCAATGACAGGACAAGGGGCAATGGGTGGAAGTTGAGGCATACAAGTTTCATGTACACAGAGGAAAAGTTTTTTTCACTGTAAAGGTGACAGAACCCTGGAACAGGCTGCCCAGGGGGGTTGTGGCGTCTCCCTCTCTGGAGATACTCAAGACCTGCCTGGATCCACTCCTGTGTGCTCTGGTGTAGGTGATCATGCTCAGGTAGGGGGGGTTGGACTGGATGATCTTTGGAGGTCCCTTCCAGCCCCTGACGTTCTGTGATTCTGGAATAAGCAAAGCAAGATCTTGGTCTTTTCTTCTGTCATGGAGGGGAACAAGTTAGCTGGTATGGCTTCTGAAGATCTGCCTTTCATCAAGAATGGCATTTCCATTCCAGCATTTTAGAAAAAAAAATGGTTGGTAGTTCAGCAACTCACCAAAATTTGTCAGGAAATTCTACACAAAATATGCCAGTTTAAGGCAATTACCAGTGGATGCCTATCACATTCAGATGTGAAAGCACATCTTCAAAGGCTACAACTGCATCACTGATGCAGGCAACTCAATACACTGCTAAAACTCTCTCTAGTGAAAGAAAGAACTGTGTATGAAAACCATGCTTAACAGTGCGATCACTGTAAACAACCTTTATTGCAGTGTACTTTGAAGTAACAGCCTAGCTGCCCCAGAGAGTTGCATGTATGTCTTGCTGTTCCAAAATCAAAGTGGGTTAGCAGCAACACCTGGCTTGTAACATAGCACAGAGATCAAAGCCTGTACAAAAGCTCTGCCTTCTGTTGATTTTGGGTAGGAAAAAACATTGCTGAGAAAAATTCCCTGATTCCCCACAGCAACCAGTCTTTGCCATGTACATGCAACTTAGCTGTTGTACCTTCTAAAGAGAAAGACAGGAAGAGTCTGGAGAGTGATGGGCTTCATGGCATTAGAGTTCATAGTCGTCTGGGTGGTAGAGCTCGCTCATGAGGCGGTAGATGTAGGAAGGTGCATTACCCCCGATGTTCGAAATGAAGAGAGTAATGAGCTCTGGAGGGACGTAGTCAAACACCGGGCAGTGGACGTTGATCTTTGACAGGATGTCCCCTAGAAAGTCAAGAGCAGCAGTATTACACACATTTACTTTTCTGCACATCTTCCAGAGGCCCTGAAGAAGCTGGCTATGCACATGCCACCCTGAAGTTAGTACTGGAACATTCTGAATGCTCTCCAACTTCCTCACAGATGTCATTGAATTGCACACATACAGCAATTCTAGATGAATGGGAGCACTCTCTTTTGGCAGCTTTCACTGATAAAACCCCCAGATCCCCTCTGATGTACATTAACTAATTGCCAAAAATCCTGCCAGTTTGTAACTGGAATACAAGAATCCTGATGCCAAAGTTATTATTTAAAGAAAAGCTTCAAAGGCCAAGCCCCAAAACTCTGTATCTTCATTTCAAAAGTCTTTGTCACATAGAAACTGGGCTTTGAGAGATGCTATGTGAAAATGGGCATGGGAGCTGACACCTTTCTAAAGATGGGGTGTGTGTGGGATGCCCATCACAGAGATAATGGATTCACTAACTGGTTCACATAACAAAGTTTTAAGAAGTTCACATGAAGTGTAGGAAGGAAAGGAAGCTGCCCTCAGTGTTGGGCATCTGCTCTGTCCCACAGGAAACCGCCACCTGCCTGGCACATTTCTATAATAAACACTGATTAGTTCAGAGCAGAAGCAAGAATGCAAAGACAGTGTTCAGATGAAATCTTTTTTCTGTATTTCTGTTATAGAAGCTTAGTGCTGAAACCATTCTGGTTTATATATATTTTTTTTTTCCCCTGCTTAAGACAACAGGAATGGATTTTATGTCTTGGTTTACAAAATATAAACACACGTCTGTCTTATGTGAGCTATTAAAAACTTCACAAATTATAGCCTGAACCAGCTTGACCAGCCTATATAAATAAAAACGCAGTACCTTCTGTGAATGGCAGCACTTCCTGCGGTGACACAAACTTCTGGAATGAATCTTCTTCATTAGGGAACTGAATGAGAAAGAGTACAGCAAGGTCAGGGAAAATGAGACTGCCTCATTATCCTAGTGAAAACTGAGTGTAGGTGCAGGAAGGAAGGAAAGCAGAGGAGGACGACTTGGTGATACTACATCTCTTTCATCGTACATCTCATTACTATTCATCTAGGCTTGTGCCTAGAACCTCTGTAACATCAACAACTGTAAGTTTCCTCCTCAGAGCTTCTAGAGCTTTCAATGATGTGGCTGCCTTTCTACAAAGCCTAGGGAAATAGAGCACAGAAGTGACTTCCTCAGTTTACAACTGCATCTGACAATACTGAAGAAGTACTGAGTGTAAGAAAGAGTTCAGAGCATCTCCACCTACCTCCTCTATCAGTATGCAGGGCTTTTCAACATTAAAGACATACAGTGAAATCCACTGTGATTAAACAAAAACAGATATGGTGATACCAGTCTCTAGTAGGCACTGCTCTACATCCTTATACCTGATGCATGCACTGCTTCTGCAGCACGTGTGGCAAAGAAGGGTGCTTCAAGGAGGTCCTGAGCTGTGCCACATTTGGGTGAGGATCTTCTATCTGAAGTAACAGCACCAGATGATAGATGTCCCTCACCATGGGACAGCTAATGCCTTACCCCTTAAGCTTCCACAAGCATAAAAATCACACCCCCCACACCCCCCATTTCTGTGCAGAGCAGGTACAATGCTAAAGCTGCTGTACTTACCTGAGGTGAAAGCTTGAACATGGGGGCACACACAATGAGTGGAGTGGAGTGGTGTTTAGCTGCCAGCGCCAGAGTGTGAGTCCCACTCACAGCAACCAGGGCACCGTTGGCCAGGATTGTCTTGGTACCAATGATGACCTTAAAAAGCAATTCATCATTAGATCCACAGCAAACTAGGGAAGGAACACTTTCTGGCTTGGATCCTGCCAGATGAGCTGGAGGAAGAGTCTGTCAGAATAGCCAGCCAGAGTCTGGACACAGGGTAGCTAGATGCTGGACCTGTTTCATCTGGCACTGATTCTCTTGGTGGGGCCAATATGGAAAACTTCAGAGAACAAATATGTGTTCTACTGCAGGGAACACTAAGCAGAAACTGGGTTGCGTTCCCTGTTGTTCTACAAGCCTGCAAAGTAAGTTTGGCACAAGTAACTTGACTGCTGTCCCCAACAATTCCCTTACTGTAAAATGGGAATAATGTACAGCAGCTTAAAATATACAGATAAGAAGTGATGTGGCTAGATTTTATTGTTACAAGTATTTTTATTTTTTATTATTATTATTGTTGTNATAGATGTCCCTCACCATGGGACAGCTAATGCCTTACCCCTTAAGCTTCCACAAGCATAAAAATCACACCCCCCACACCCCCCATTTCTGTGCAGAGCAGGTACAATGCTAAAGCTGCTGTACTTACCTGAGGTGAAAGCTTGAACATGGGGGCACACACAATGAGTGGAGTGGAGTGGTGTTTAGCTGCCAGCGCCAGAGTGTGAGTCCCACTCACAGCAACCAGGGCACCGTTGGCCAGGATTGTCTTGGTACCAATGATGACCTTAAAAAGCAATTCATCATTAGATCCACAGCAAACTAGGGAAGGAACACTTTCTGGCTTGGATCCTGCCAGATGAGCTGGAGGAAGAGTCTGTCAGAATAGCCAGCCAGAGTCTGGACACAGGGTAGCTAGATGCTGGACCTGTTTCATCTGGCACTGATTCTCTTGGTGGGGCCAATATGGAAAACTTCAGAGAACAAATATGTGTTCTACTGCAGGGAACACTAAGCAGAAACTGGGTTGCGTTCCCTGTTGTTCTACAAGCCTGCAAAGTAAGTTTGGCACAAGTAACTTGACTGCTGTCCCCAACAATTCCCTTACTGTAAAATGGGAATAATGTACAGCAGCTTAAAATATACAGATAAGAAGTGATGTGGCTAGATTTTATTGTTACAAGTATTTTTATTTTTTATTATTATTATTGTTGTTATTGTTATTATTACTACTACTATTTTGGAATGCCAGGTCTTCATCTTTTATGAAGCACGAAACAGGTCTGTTTTAAAAGACACACCTTCCTGAGTCTCTTCACCACTAATATTGTGTTGCAGGCAGGGGAAGTTTCTCCCCTTTGAAAATGCAGCTTTTTGTTCCAACTTCATTGAAAACTGAGGTTAATCTTTTGAGGCTATCCTTGCTTGGTGCTCTCTTTTACCCATTAGCCATTAAGGCAGAAAAACCTATCACCAAGCAGTCAGTCATCACACTTGACTTGAGGTTCAATAATTAATCTGTAGCCAGCTGTACATAGGGACTATTACAGTTTTGAGTCTTCAGTGAATACATCTGTCACCACTGGGACCTGCAGCTGCTTTGGGAGGCCTAAGCACCCAACCTGCTGTTAATTCCCTCCTCCTTTGAAGCCCTCCTTACCTTGTTGACTCTGGACATGACAGCAAAAATAGCTGCATCACTCATGACAGTAGTTTCAATGTTCTCTTTAGATAGTCGGACAGCCATTTCGTGACCCTAAAAAGAAGGAGAATCCAACTGGTCCCCTAGGACACAGTTCCTGCAGTGCAGTCGTAGAGACATTAGCACTCAATTCTTATTTGAACTCCAAAAATACCAGGTGATAAGAGCACAAATACAGCCTCCTGACTGAAAGGTAACAGCAGGGCAGGATAACAGCAGTCTTCAANACAGGGCTCTGGGCAACCTGATCTAGTTGAGGGTGCCCCTGCTTACTGCAGAGGCGGTTGGACTAGATGACCTTTGGAGGTCCCTTCCAACCCAGACCACTCTATGATTCAATCTCTCAGCTGCAGAGGAAAAGTAACATTCAGCTTGCCTCCAGAGAGGAGTGGCAACATGGTGCCTGGAGAAGGTAGGCAGCCCGAGGCTCACCTGGCAGAACGGCGCACACTCTGCCACAATGACCTGGAATTTCCGCTTGCGGGCAGCTTCCTTTAGGAAGGCCTCAACAGTGCGCGAGTATCCAATGGTCATGATCACCTCATTGGAGTGGATGTGCTCCAGTGCCTGCATAGCAATGTTATCGGTGGTGCCCTCTGTAACAGAAGGAAGCCATGGGTGGAAAAGTAAACAGGAAAAGCAACATTTCCAAGACCAAGAGCACAGGCCAGTAACCCACATTGTTCCACCCTTCTCTTAAGCCAAGTAAGTTCTAGGAGCAGAACTAAATTCTTGCTACTTGCTTTCTACCTAAGAGGAGGGAGAAGCATCAGTCCCTTCCCATAAGAAGCTCCACTGATATAGGGTAGTAATTCCAACCAAGCCATACCTAGCTCTATTAGCAGCTCATTAATAGCTTCAATAACGTTAGCTCTGAGGGGAGGATAAGGGGTGTTGAAGTCCTCACTCAGTCCTCCAGAAGTGAGGAGTTTGTGCAGGGATTCTTGCTGGTCGCTTTCCTCACTGCGCCCATGAAGCCTGCAGAGAGAGACAGCCCTTCAGTCTTGGGAGAAAGTGCAGAGGCACAGCCGGCCTGAGCACCATCCCTATCCTGTAGCACACCTGGACATCAAAAGAGAGGAAGGAAAACTCCAAGCAAGAGGCACACCATGCCATACCAAAGAGCCTCCCTAGCTGCTTCTGGCAGAAATGCACCCAAAGCTCTGCCAGAATGTGCATTTCTCAGTCATGTAAATGCTGCAGCTGATGAGTAGGCTACTTCTCCAGAGGGATGGACCAAGAGCTGTGCCAAGAGAACTGCCCAAAGTCATTGCACCAACTATCCTCATGCAACCACCACACAAATGAACTGGAGTTTCAGTAGAGGGAATGTCATCATCTATGCTGAAAATGACAGGATTCTTCCTCTGATGTTTAAACTTGCTGAATCCTTCTATAAGTGAGCTGGGAAAAGACAGTGGTGGAAAATAAAGGGGTCTCACAGAAGAACATACTGCATGGGAGGGCTGTTCTGGGGTCCCAGGAGGTGTACAGGCAGTAAGAGAGGGGCACTTCACCTGCCATACTCTTCTCGAATGACCTTCAGCACTCGCCGCACCATGTTGCCCACGGTTGTCTCAGACGGCTGGGCTGCCGTCATCCTCTGTCCCTCTGTCCGGATCAGATCCATGAGCTCCCCTGAAAGAGGGAAAAGCCTTGGTTATTACTACCCAGAGTGAACCCCCTTGAGCGTTACATCACCATATCCACTCCACGGCAGCCCCGTGGGCAGCAGCTGGCTCTGGCACCAGTAATGCAATACTAAGAAATAGGACAGAGCTGTGAGAAAAAGGCACTCGCAGTGTGTTTCACTGGGTTTCTGTGGAGCAAACAGCCAGGACGCAATAGACTCGAAACTTACGACCATAAGCAGCCTGCTGACGAACAAACAGCACTTAGAACGATGCTACTGAGAACGGAGCATGGCTGAAGCGGGAGAGACCCGTTCAGCTCCTCACACAGTGACGATGGTAAGTACAGTAAACTGTAGAGGGCCGAGATGAAGCAGGCCCAGTACCGGGAATTCAGACCCTCTGACAGCTGCCGGCAGAGTTCCCAAACTCCTCGGGCCGCAGGCCGCCGCGACACTGCCCTGGCATTGCTCCCTCCGCGCCCGATGCCCGCGGCCGGACGGCCTCGAGTAGCCCCCACCACTGCCCTCCTGCAGCTCTCCCTGCCGTCAGGCCCCGCGCCGCCTTGCTTCCGGCGCCACAGAGACTCTGACTGCCGTGGCCTGCCCTCACCGGCCTTGCTCCATCGCCCATGTGCGATGATCTTCCGCAGCAGGGACAGCGTCTGCCGCGCCGTGTCCTCGGAGCGCTGCCGTTCCCCACCGCCCCGCAGCCGCGCTACAAAGGCCTCGATCTGCTCCGACAGCTCCGAGCCACGCTCGGCGGCGCCCGGCATGACAGCGGCAACACTCCCGACCGGATCGGCAACACGGCCGCACGCGCCACTTCCTCTGCTGCAGACCCGCTTTCCTATTGGCGGAGGTCGCGAAAGTGCTCCCACCTCCCGGCAGCAGCGTAGCCAATGAGAAGTGCGGCTGGCACGGGCCGTCGAGGGTGGGAGGTGCTCTCTAGTGAGCGTAGACTCCTGACCCTGCTGCTTGCTGCGCGGGGGGTTGTGGGGCGGCTGCGGGCCAGGCTCGGGTGAAAGGGGCACTTAAGTGTGGCGGCGGCGGTGGGGTCGCGGTCTCGCTGCAGGGCTCAGAGCCGGGGGAAGAGGTCTGGTAGGGTTGCTGGAGACGGGCGTGCAGGCGATCTGCCAAGGGGATGTGCCGTGAGGTGGGCACCGGGCCTGGCGTGACCCTCCCCGCCACAGCTTGGGAGCTGCGACCTGGCCGAGGCCCTCAAGCTAGCACGGATGTAGAATTAAGATTACCTCTGCCTGAGGAAGCACTTGGCCTTCACACCACTGTCGACGCCTCTGTGCAGGGGAATGCAGGGGGCTGGTGCCAGGCCTGCGCGAGGGAACACAGTGTCTGTACTGCTGGGCAGGAGGGTGGGAGCCAGATCTGCAAAGCAGCAGGGAGAGCCCTTATGCAGGGATTTACTTTGGACCGTGAGGTGTTCTAGAAGCCAAGAGCCAAAGCAAATGGGGTGGGAAAGGCACAGTTCCTGGCAGTCCAATTGTTCTTGCTGGCAGAGCCAGAACTGGCCCTGGATAAGGCAGGAATGTAGCTCCTTTGTGTCTGGTTCCTGGAGCTCTGTGTCCAGGGAGCAGGCAGGAGCCATGGTGTAATTCTCGTTGCGGCTCTCCTTTACTTTGTATCTCTGGTCTGTGTCCTGTTGTTTTAGATTAGGAAATAAAAGCAAACTGGTTTATACTGGAAGCTTTTAGCTAGTGTTTCCTGCAGGGGCCTGCGTAGCCTTGACTGTTCATCAGATGTGTTTTCTGCTTGTCTTGTTCTTTCAGGACCCCCTATACAGCCAGCTTTTGTCCAGGGACTGTTGGGTTTCCAGCAAGACACCAACAGCTAGTGTGCCATGTTTTAAGAATGTATTGCAGGTGATTTCTTTCCTAAAGCCTATGCTGGACTGAGAGCTCTGCCTTCTCTCTCACCCTGCTGCTGTATGTGTGAGGAGGCCATAACACCTGCCAGCCTGGGGAAGGAAACTCGCTGCGTCCATTGAACACCTGGCAAAAGGCCACATGTCTAGGTTTTCCTGGATGTGCTTTACAGGATGCTGTTGCCCTGGCTTCAAGTCAGAGCTTCCCTCCTCAATGAACTTGTCTCGCTTATTGTCCCTACAGAAAGTCAGTGGAGAGTAACAGGATTTACCCTGTTGGCTTTGCTGTACTGACCAGGGACGTCCTTGTTCCCCGCTGCCTTCTGTCCTCCTCAGCTTTAGGGGTCTATTTTCTTCTTCCTTTGTAATTGGAGGTTCCTGGCAGCAAGGCCTGCGCAGCTCTGTATTCATGGAGGATAATGCAGTTCCCCATTCTGCCCTTCCACAACTGTGTTGCAGGCAAGTCAGGAGAGGGCTGCCTGTGCCACTGGCTATGCTTGTGAATTGCTGCCTGCTGGCTGCCTTGGCATGCAGAGACTGCTCCCATTTGTACACCCTGGAACTGGGGCACGCAGTGAATTGGCAAAAGAAATACCGTTGCTTTGGAGCTTTCCTTTGTTTGTTTACTTATCTTGCTAGTAAACAGAGCAGCTCTTGGAGATTAGGCAGGAGGGAGAAGAGGAAAGGAAACTGGACTCTGAGGTTATGACCTCCTTGTGGATACTGCACTGTTTACATTCCCTACTCTGGTTCCACTAACCAGGGCAGTTTCTTCTCAGTGCCTTGCCAGGCTGCAGAGGTTTTTGCTATTTGCACTGTTCCTGCCTCGTTCCCAAAGCACTTTCTGCCGGGCACTGCTGCCACAGCCAGCAGTCTGGTGTCCCTTGAGGGGCATAGTCCTTGCACTTGGTCTGCTGCCTCGTATTTCATGAATGAAAGCATCTGAATGGGGATTTCAAGAGCTGTTAACCCTGTGTAGCTGAACTGAGCCAGACCCTGACTCTCTGGAGAAGCTGGAAGGCAAACCCAGCATTCTGGCTGCTTGGAAGCACTATGGTTATGAAATGTCTGTTTGTCATTAGCCACCAGCTGCTGCCAGGACCCAGTGAATTAGGCAAAGAGTGCCCAGGAGGACTGGGAGGGAGGGAGGGAGGGAGGGAGAAAGGAAGAGGAGTGGCAGTGAGGGCAACACAGGAAGCATGGGACAAATGGGGAAAATAGCTGTAAAGCCACATATTAGTGTCCTGGTGTAGTCAGCTAAAATCTCACTGCAATGCATGCTGTGCTGGCCATTGTGGCCAAGGCAACATGGTGAGGGGTGCATGTGTGCATCCTTGGGCAGCTGGAAGGAGACTGACCTGGTGGTCCACAGCTGCCAGGCGTTATGGAGTGGGACTCCACTCTCCTGCCATGGCCACAGGCAGCTGCCTCCTGCACAGCACATTCCCCTTCCTGTGTGTATCCAGGTCCCCTGGGGCAGAGTTTGCCTCTACAACTTTCTAGCTGTTGTGTGAGCAAGCAGTGAGGGTGACATGACTGCAGTGTTGATGCTATAGGCAGAAGAGCTGAGCAAAGGATGAGCTGGCTGGCCGAGCAAGGCAGCATGTTTTCTGGGCCTGCAGAGAAGCTGAAATCTCTGTCATCTGGGAGAACCGCCAGCCTGCCCAGGACTGCATCCTGCTCTGTACCATCAGGGCTGGCTGCTGAAGACGCTGCTTCTCCTCCACCCAGTGAATTCTGCATCCCCTAGGGATCTTTCTGTGCTTATGTGAGGGAGGAATAGGCAGGACAGAGGCTGGGTAGAGCTTGGGAGCACTGGAACATCGTGTACTGGGAGGCTGTTTGGATTAGAAACTCTCAGCGGATAAGTGGGCTGGATGAAATGCCAGGGAGGGGAGTCGAAGTTTGCTGAACTCCAGTAATTGGACTCGTCTGCAACAGCCGGGTGAGCAGAAAGCTGCTCTCAGCACAAGCAACGGGAGTGAGCCAGCAGGCAAGAACCAGCAGAGCCATGGCCCAGCACAAGAACAACAGAGACGCCTGTCAGCACACTGTGGACTGTGAAGGTGGCAAGGGAAGCAGCAGTGCAGGGTCATCACTGAGTGCCTAAGCCACTTGCTGAGCATGAGTGACGAGTTAAGGATGGCGTGGTGCATGGAAATAGCACAGTCTAAGGAGGAAGGTGCACCAAAGGTCTCCTTGGTGTCACATCATTGCTCTTTGGAAAATACATGCTCAAAGGCCTGAAACAAAAAACAAGGAGGTGACTCAAGCCCAGAGTTCTTACAGCCACAGTTGTGGAGGCAGAGGTGAATCTACTGAAGGGCTGAGGTACCCAAAACTGATATTTCCTCTATGCTACAGGAGAGAACACAGGTCAGTAAGTGAAGGGGATGGAAATGAGAAGAAGCAAAGGAAGCCAAATAAAGCCTGTGATCAAAAGCAGGTATGTGAATAGCTGGAGAGCTCTGCTCTGTGAGTGGCGGCGCACGTACACATTGCCTAAGTCTTTAGCAGTTTTAGCATACTTGAAATTCACAACTGCTGTTGCAGGTAGCAGAGCATGTGTTCTGCTGGTCTTTGCTGATGACCCTGGAAACAATTGTGCTTTAAACTGATCAATAGGTAAAGTGTGGGTCACACACTGGAACAGGCTCCCCATGGAGGTGGTTGAGGTCCCATCCCTGGAGGTGTTTAAAAGAGAGATGTGCTGCTGGGGCATTTGGTTTAACACCAGTCTTGGCAGAGCTGGAGAATGGTTGGACTTGATGATCTCAAAGGTCTTTTCCAACCAAAATGGTTCTATGATTCTATTCTATGATCCTCTGGAAGGCACAGCTGCAGTGACTGACAGCAACCATGGAGAAACAGGGCTTGCTATGGGGAGTAACAGAATGGATTCAGCACCTCAGATTAGCAAAGTTTTTGATGTGGCAGCTTGGTCAGCAGCCTGTGTGTATGTGTGCCTGTCTCTGCACGGAAAACAGTTGCTGGCTAATCCTCACATCAGCGCAGCACCCATGGCCAGGCCAAGCCTGTAGCCAGACCCTTGCAGTACTGATGCAGTCTGTGGTCCCTATGGGAAATGAGTAGGCGGTTCTGAATCAAGCCCAGGGCCCATCTCTCCTGCCAGCAAGCTTACCATTTGTGCCCCGTCCTTTCTAGAGCCTTAAAAATAGAGACTGAGGCTGGGAAGCGTGAGGGTTTTTTCTAGGGCTCATGGAAGCAACCCAGGCCAAGCTGCCCCTCGCCCTTCCTGGCTCGTGGGAGTGGCATGGGAAGCTGTTGTCCAGATGCCTCTCCTGGATGTGGAACCTCATTCGTCAGCTCGTTCATCTGTGACAGTTCCCCAGATCTCTTCTCGGGATGCAGGCAGCTGGTTCAAAGAGCAGGCTGGTCAGGAAGAGACAAGGGAAGTGTCGGAAGTTACTGTGTGTCATGTAGAAAAACAAGCCCCAGCAATGGACAAGAGAGCGTGGTGTAGGGCTGGGTGGGAGATGCTGGCCCCAGCATCACTAGCAGAGCCTTCATATCCGGAAAAGGTGTCTGCTCTGCACGGTGCCACCAAAGGCACAAGCAGTTCGGAAAGCTCAGTGGCGCTGCACAGGTGTTGCTGTGGCTCTGTCCCCACTCACAGGGCATGTGGCAGGCTGGCTGGGCCTGTCCCTCCAGGCTGGCTTTGGAGAAGCCCTTAAGCAAACCTCCACGGCTGCAGGAAGCCAGGCCCTTGGGACAAGACAAAGCAAGGCCTGGCGACTATGCAGTTACCAAGGGGTCTGTGACACCAGCAGTCTGGGCTGCTTCCTGGTCAGCAGCCAGCTCGCCGCAGCTCGTCCGCTCACGCACTCCCAGTGCTGCAGCTGGCCCCGGGCTTGCTTTGCTCATTGTCTGCTGTGGGTGATGGCAGCTATTCAGCAGCTGCCAGGTTTCAGGGAAAGGGAGAGATGAGCAACTCCTCCACCCACGTTCTGGGAAAACCTCTGAGACGAAGCCCTGCCGATGCACACGTTCACTCCTCGGCAGGGAGGCTGCTGTGGAGCCTGCATCTCCCTTTCTACCTGCGTCCCAAGTCCTCCCCTCTTATCAGCAGGCGTGATACTGGGGAGCAGAGCTTGGAAGCAGCCTGGGCTGCTGGCTTGTCCTGCACAATAGTGGAGTCTGCTGCTCCCTGTCTCCTCGCCTGTTTGCCTTCCAGAGCCAGGCATAGTCTTGCCATCATTATTATTTTGCTTTGTGTCAATATTATGACAGCTAAAAGCAGGAGAACTGCATCCACATGATAAGCAGCCAGAAGCTCTGGGCTGGGCGTGGATTGGGTTCGAGTTTGGCAGGGGAGAAAAGTGCCTGGCAGCCCCTACCCACCAGTCGGCTGGGCTGGGAGACAAGAGACAGCAGCAGAGCAGCAGGCAATGTGTGCCTGTGCACCTCCTCGTTCAGCGCTCACTGCCCTTTTCCCAGAGGGAATGGGACACGATAGACGTGCAGGATGCACTTGGTTCTCCAGTGGAAATTTATCCTCTGTCTCTTTCCTGGGGAAAGGGTCTGCTCTGTTCCTGCTGGGAGAGTCCCATCCCTCCCCGGGCTGCCATAGCCCATACATCCTGCCTAATGTGGACCCAGGGTGTTTCATCGCTGGCGGCGGTGGAGGGCCACACACGCTGCCTCACCAGTCTGTCCTGGTTGCAGCCTGCTTGAGCTTCCCCGAGTGCAGCACTGCAGCTGCCAGAGAGAAATTCCCACAGGCTTGCTGGGTTTGAGGGCTCTGCTCCCACCTAGGGCTTCAGGAGAGGAGTTCAGGGAGAGCAGGGTGTGCAGTGGGTGCTGTGTCTCCACTTCCAGCTTCGGGCTCTGGCACCTCATGTGCAAGGGGCTGGATTTTTGGCACAGTATCTGCATGTGCTGCAGAGGCTGCTGACAAGACGCTTACCTGTAGGCACCCACGTATGCTTGGGGCTGTGATTCAACTTGCCAGGGCTTTGCCCTGCTTCAGGCTTGTGCTCTACTGCAAACACCAATGGCCCAGACAGTATCTGCCACATGGGGCTCCCCAGATGGCTGGCCACTGAGCACTGCACCCAGTGGTATCTACTCTTTAACTCCTCCACTGGGCATAGCTGGCAGATAACTGGACTGGGAAATGGCTGTCATCATTAACCCTCTTGTCCACTTTGCCATCTGCCTGCAGCTTTGCCCTAGGGGAAAAGTGTCTTGTCTTCTGCCCTGGGCTCAGCCTTGGCACTAAACTGGTCCTGTGCTGAAGGGTGAGGTGCGAAGCTTAGTGGCACTGGCTCTATCAGCCACCAACCTGGTCCTGGAGCACTGGCTGGCTGAGGGCCATGGCTTCCCACAGCTTGGATCTGGAGATCTTGGGAACCTCCTCCTTGGTGGCATTGTCCCAGCCCCCATGGGGACTTTAAGCTGTGCCTGAGAGGAGCAGCCAGGCTTGACATGGGTTCCTCTCACCCAGATCTCCTTCCTTGAGAGCTCTTGGGCAACCCTGGTACCCATTCTGCACCCCTCCAAAACTTGCGTCTGACCTGGTCTGGCCCTGGGGCCTGCAACCCAGGGGGGCCAGACCGTATGGTTCCCAGGCATGGGCCGGACCATCAGGTGCCTGTGGTTTTGGCCACAGGTCCCCAGGGAGGTTGAACTCCCCAACCGAGAAACCAAAACAAACAGCAGAGTTCCTGCCACGTGCGGCCAGGGCTGACTAAGGCCGGACGCTTCCGTCTGCCACGGGCAGCAGCGGCTGGGGCCGCAAGTTGCTGCCATCGAGGTGCGCAGCACGGCTCATTTCCCCCTATTGTCCACATCCCCCTCGGCAAACACATCCCCTGCGCACCTGGCTGGGGAGGGGGCACTGACGCCACAAGAACCAGCCGCTGGGAGCAAGGGATGTGCTGCCACCCTTGTCTCTCAGAGCTCCCGTGGCACCGCTCTAGGGACTTCTTCAGAGCCCAGGTGCCCAAGGAGGTTGTTTGCACATTATTTCCTTGAGGAGCAGTGCTGACCATCCAGGGCTCACTGGTGCAGCCCTGCTTGCCTGCAAGGGCACTGGGGATTCCTGTGTTTCCCAGCAGAAATCAATGGCAATGTCCTGGCAGAGAGGTCTGGATTTCCCTGTGCAGAGGGGCTGGTGCTAGGGAGACTCCTAGCAGGCCATGCCCATCCTTGTTCCCGCTCTCACACATAGGTGCATGTAGCTCCAACCAGACAGTCTCCAACCCTCTGCTCATTGCTCTCTGTCCCCACCGTGAAGACAAACTGCAGAAGACTGACCTGGTTTATTTTAGCATTAGCTATGAATCTAGTCCTCCACACTCACTAGCAGGCATCTGAGGAGAGTCTAAGGGCCAGATTACAGGGGTGAGAAGGCAAGCAAAATGAAACACTATGTCTGAAACATGGGCACTTTGAGGACTTCAGGGGTGTTCTCCAAGGGCTTCAGGTGTAATGCAGCGGGTCCTGGCTACACTCAGCTTAAGAGTGACACAGGGACTAATTTTTACTGGACTCTTTTCATCTGAGATGCCAGACGTGGGATTGTGCAGGAGAGAATATGCCCGTGAGAGGATTTTGGTGCTCAGTTGGTGGTGTTTTATGCAAAAGGGGACTTTGAGGAACTTCATCTGTGGTGAGCAGGGTAAGGGTTTGTGGGAGAGAATGGCTGCCTGTGCTGAGCTCTTTCAATGCTTCATGAAACTGGGCCCGTGTTCTTGTCTTTCCCCCAGATGTAAGTGCCATGGAGGTGAGCCTGTTCCCCAGGAGAGCTGTGCCATGCTGAGCTTGCAGCTGGGTGCCAGGGCTGGCCGTCCTTGCAGAACTGCCAGACCTCACCCACAGCAGAGATGCACCATCATTCCCCACCTGCTTCCCTCCCCAACACTAAGAGCAGGGCAGGGAGGTGGCACAGGCAATGGCATATTCAAGGCAATGCTGCATGGGGCTCACCGCGGGAGAGGCATCTGCCCTTTAAGGAAATGCGTCTGTTTGTTTTATATCCCTGTCTGGTCCCTTGAGCTTCCTCTGTCCCTTGTTCCCAAAGTGTGTAGCTTGGCTCCGCAGAGCTCAGTGGGAGGCGGTGCAAGTGCCACGCTGGTGCATTTATAGCATCGACCTCCATCCCTCTCCTGCAGCTGGGGAATAGGAGGCTCAGTCCCCGGGGGAGGAGCACAGCAGAGGGGAAAGCAAGCCGCCGTGGCCCTAGCCAGCTGGACGTTTCTCCCATTTGCAGGAGGATGCTGCTGGTCACAGGTTACTGGTGTCCAAATATTATTTCTCTGCTCTTGTCTCTGCTCCATTCTGCCTAGAAAAGGGATGCTCATCCCAGGAATGTAGACTCTGCCCAAGGCCTCTGAGGAAATAGCTTCAAACCAGGAACAGGATTGCACTCAGCAATTAAGGGCTGGTCTCCCCAGCCACACCACTCCTAGGAGAGAGCCCTTTGCTCCAGCGCCAGAGGCTGGCCTTGTGTCTGAGAGGTGGCCCTGAGGGACCTTCCTGCAAGGACAGGCATGAGGCCCAGTGTGGTCACAGTCTTTGCAATAACAGGATTCTGTCTGTCCAACAAGTTGACAGCAGCTGCTGCTCAGGGTGGCCTCTGGTCTGGGCTCTCAGGTGGGAGGAAATACTCCCTTTGCTCCTCCATCTCAAAAACATCCCTGGGGAGGTGAAGGAGTCCCTTGGGCCTGGGAGGGTCTGTTGGGTGGCAGAAGGAGGACACAGGTATGCACCAGCTATTGCACTGGGGACATTACCTGTTCCTTGCTGCCCAGCCAGGGGTGAGAGCATGAACAGGCATCGAACACTGCTGTGGCAGCTGTTGGCACCCCCATCAATGGGCACGTTGTGCTGCTGGGTGATGAACTGCAGAGCACTTCCCCCCACCCCGAGGGGTCAGGATTTCTGCATGCTTATCTCTGCAGCATCTCTCTGCTCATTTGCCAGGCAGCTTGCTCACACATTCAGTGGTACCAATGCCAGGAAGCTCCAGCTGAAGTCCAGCTCCTGCTGAAACCACTGTCACCTGCATGGCCCGGCAAGGCTGGGAGGGACACAGCTGACATGTCCTGCATTCTCTAAAGGCAGACCCCATGGTCTTCATGCCACAGAGACAGACCTCACACAGAGGTGAGCGGGGAAGCCCTGGAGTAGCCTCCTCACTCTCCCAGAACAGAAATGTGAATCTTGACAGGAACACAGAGCCCACCATTTCCATGGGACCTGCAGCCCACGGGGGATCGTGTTGCCTGCTGGCATCTCTTCCCACCTCCTGTAGCTCCAGCTTCCCTGGCCGATAGAGATTAAAAATAGAATGGAAAAGGCCACATTGCTCCTTTGGGTTTACCC
>WBNM01022017.1:0-25432 GCA_013399055.1 Ramphastos sulfuratus | reverse complement strand
TCAGGCAGCAGCAGCAGCACAGAATGGCTCAGAGCTCAGCTCCTGCAGCCCCCGGCCGTGCCAGGGACACCTCTCAGCTCCCTTTGGGTGCCCAAGGCCTCATCCAATCTTGACCTGAACACCCTCAGGCAGGAGGCAGCCACAGCCTTCCTGTGCAGCCTGTGCCAGACTCTCACCACCCTCACACTGCAGAACTTCCTCAGCTGCAGTCTCACTCTGCTCTGCCTCAGCTCCAGACCATTCCCCCTTGGCCTATTGCTCTCATGTCCTCTTGGATCTCTTCCTAGCATCCCTCTCCTGTGCTCTTGGGTTCCAAGAAGAAACCACTGAGGGATTTTTGGTACTGGGAGGTTGGAGGCTTCCCTGGAGGGTGTGAATCCGTAGTTCTCATCATACTGAGGGGCTGCTGCTGTTAGCAGCTCTGGCACGGATGCCCAGGCCGTGCTGCTGGCAGGGAGGTGGCACCAGCCTCCACCTTGTGGGCACTGCTTGGGTTGCTGCGGGGCAGCCTCTTCCTTCCCGGGTGGGTGGGAGGGGGCTTTGACTCCCGTGGGTACTGACCAGTTTCCCAGATATGCTGGGAAGGTGATTGGAGGTGGCGGCAGGAGATGGACCCAGCCTGAACTCAGAGAAGTGAAGATTTGACCCTTTAGAAACCTTCATCCTTGCCAGCCTGGGGTCAGGAAATGCTGCTGGTGCTGAGAGATGCCGCAGAGCAGCTGGCTTAGTGTTTCCCAGGCCCTCAGTGCTCTGTTTGGCTCTGGCTGACTCCCCAGGGAAGCAGAGCTGGGCAGGACCGAGGCCTGCCCCTGCATTCCTCCCTGCAGGGCTGCAGAGCTGCATCCTGGGGACACAGGAGAGGGCAGCTGGGGAGCTTCTGAGCCTGCCCTGCCCCGACCTGCTCAGCTCTCAGTGTCACAGACCCAGAGTGGGGTGGTGTGGAAGGGAGCTCAAAGCTCACCCAGCTCCATGGGACCCCTCCCCCCAGCACAGGCTGCTCCTCCAGCCTGGCCCTGAGCACCTCCAGGGAGGGGGCAGCCACAGCCTCCCCTGGTGAGGTTTTCCTTGCTTCTGCTCCCTGAACAGCCCCAGCTGGCTTGTTTGTGCTGGTACCATTGGGGGCTTGACTGTGCAGGGACTCAGCACCCAGTGAAGCCTTTTGGGGGTGATTTAAGCTCTTTCTGAAGCTTGCTTTGCTCTTGGAGCCCAGCCTGCCCCTGGGTGTGCCCTGCAGCACGGTGGGGAGGTGAGCTCCGTAGCTTGGCCACAGCCCCAGCTAATGCTGGAAGGCTGTAATAACCTGGCTGCCCTGGGCTCTGTGCCTGCATGGCAGGAAGGGAAGGCTAATTGGAGTGCGAACCCAGAGCAGGCTGCCCTGGAGCAAATGGCATTAAGGCTCTGCTCAGGCCCCAGGTCAGCCCCAGTCAGATCACAGCTGCAGCAGCCTCTGAAATTTCTTCCTCCTTCCCAGGAGAAAGAAATTCCCACCCAGTGGTTCCATGCCAGTGTAACCCCTGTGATGCCAGGTGGGTCCTGGCTGCTTTCTCTCAACCCAGCTAACAGGGATGGGACTGGGATTGCCCAGGGGGTGGTGGAGCCCCATCCTTGGAGAGGTTCAAGGTCAGGCTGGGTGGGCTCTGAGCAACCTGCTCTCGTGGGGGGTGTCCCTGCTGGCTCAGGGACTGATCTAGGTGCCCGTCACAGGTTCCTTCCAGCACAGTGCATGTCATGGTTCTGTGAGGCTGGAGACGAGAAGGCTGAGAGGGGACCTGAGCAACGTCTGTAAAGATCTGAGGGGTGGGTGGCAGGATGCAGGTGCCAGGCTCTGTTTGGTGGTGGTGCCCAGTCATAGGGCAAGGAACAACAGGTACAGGCTGGAACCCAGGAGGAGCTACACCAACATGAGGAGAAAATTCTCTGGTGTGAGGGTGCTGGAGCCTGGAGCAGGCTGCCCTGAGAGGCTGTGGAGTCTCCTTCTCTGGAGACTTTCAAGCCCCAGCTGGATGTGTTCCTGCATGCCCTGCCCTGGGAGATCCTGCCCTGGCAGGGGTTGGACGGGATGGTTTCTGGAGGTCCCTTCCAGCCCCTACCATTCTGTAACTGCAGAAGCAAATCCAAGAGGACAGTTTCTTCCCTTCTTGCTCTGTGACACTGCACAGTCTGTGTTGGCTGGTCCTGTGCCAGGGTCTGCCATGGGGCAGGGAATGTGTGTGTGGGGTTGATCCTCTCCATCCCAGGTGAGCTGAGTAGTGCAGGTGCCTGGTGGGTACCAGCGGTGCTGTCCCTGCGGTGCTAGCGGTGCTTCAGAGCTGCACTGCTGCTGGTGCTGTGGAGGCTGAACAGGTGAGCAGCTTCAGAGTGGTGCTGGGCAAACAGAGATATTCCCTCAGGGCTCCCTGGGTGACTACTGGAGGCTGGCAGATGCTGCAGGACAACCTGTGACCTTCTCTTGGTGATCATTGCTGTTTGTAAGCTCCTTGTTTTGGCATCAGCAGCTCTCTGAGCACACACCCTGGGCCCTCCTGGTCACATCAGCTGGGGCAGGTGGATGTGTTGTCTCCTGCAACCCAGCTGGGGCAGGTGGATGTGTTGTCTCCTGCAACCCAGCTGGGGCAGGTGGATGTGTTGTCTCCTGCAACCCAGCTGGGGCAGGTGGATGTGTTGTGTCCTGTAACCCAGCTGGGGCAGGTGGATGTGTTGTGTCCTGTAACCCAGCTGTTGCCTTACCCGCCAGAAGCTTTTGATTTACATCCCAAACCCAGTGCAGAAGGAAGAGCACTCAGCAGTCTGTAGTGCAGTCTCCTGCAGTCTTTTCTCAAGGTCTTGGTGGCAGCAGGGGCCAGGAGGTGGACCCCTGTAAATCTGAGCTTGCTGCACTGTGGGGTCCCAGAGCCTGCTTTCCTTCTGATAGCCTGTGTGACACAGAAGGCAAACACCTGCTAACTCTCTGGCCCAGTGCTGTCTCCCACCCTGCTGCCCAGCAGCTTCTGGAGCCTTTGTCCTCCTGGACTTGAGTGTCTTAGGGCTTCAAAGCTTTGTTACAAGCTTCCATGACAATGGATGGATGGGTTGGAAGGGACCTTAAAGACAATCCAGTTCCAGCCCCATGCCATGAGCAGGGACACCTCCCACTAGCCCACTGCTCAAGGCCTCACCCAGCCTGGGTGTTGTGGTGAGAAGAAGGTGAGGGGCTCCAGTCCTTAGTTCTGCTCATACCATAACAAAGTCACTTAGTGCTGCTCCTCTCATCTCCCTCTCTGGCCTTCCAGTGCCAGTCTGTGCCTTTGCCTGCCCAAAGTGCTTGCCCTGTGGGCATTTCTGAGACTGAGCAGGGAGCTGTGGTTTGGGGCAGTGCTGCTCAGGGCTTGGCTGGTTCTGCAGTGGGGCAGTGGTGCTGGGATGTGTGGAGCTGGAGGCCCAGAGCTGCTGCATGGCACAGAGAGCTTGGGGAGGTTGGTATGGTTGGCATGGTGGGGGCCAGGATGCAGCTGGCTTGCAGTGACCACACAGAGCACAGAGACCTGAACCCTGAGACAACACCTTAGGAGTGCTCAGAGAGCTGCCAGCAGGGCTGCCTTAGGATCACACTTGTTTGGGTTGGAAGAGACCTTTAAGCTCATCCAGTCCAACCATCAACCCAGCACTGCCAGGGCACCACCAAACCATGGCCCTCAGCACATCTCCACAGCTCTGAAACCCCTCCAGGGATGGGGACTCCACCCCTGCCCTGGGCAACCTGGGCCAGGCCTTGACAGCCCTTCTGGGGAAGAAATTGTTCCTCATGTCCAAGCTGAGCCTTCCTGTGACTCCACACAGCCATGCTGTTGCTGCTCCAGGTCACCTGGTTTTCATTTTCATCCTCTAGAGTGGTCCAACACAGACTGTGGTCTGGAGCCTCTCTGAGACCATTTGGAGCTCACAGGGAGAGCCAACCATAGAAGCTACACTGGCTCCTGTGGTAAGGCAGCCAAGTGAGCATGTCAGGAGCAGGCATTGCCTGGAAATGGCAGAGCTGGAGAGCACAGGCTCAGAGTGGTTTGGGTGGGAAAGCTCTCTGAGATCATCCACTCCAACAGCACCAAGGCCGCCAAAGTATGTCCCCAAGTGTCAGCATCACATGCTCCTGGGATGGGGACTCCACCAGCTCCCTGGGCAAACATGGGACAGAGAAATCCCTGAAAGAGAAACAATCTTCATGCTTTAGAGGCATGCAGCCCCCAAGATACAGAGAACTTCAACATGACAGCATCCTCCAGCAGGCCCTGCAGCACAGGGAGAGGCAGATGCTGTGTGCTGAGGTCAGGGTGCAGTGGATGGTGTCAGGATGCTGTGTGCTGAGGTCAGGGTGCAGTGGATGGTGTCAGGATGCTGTGTGCTGAGGTCAGGGTGCAGTGGATGGTGTCAGGATGCTGTGTGCTGAGGTCAGGGTGCAGTGGATGGTGTCAGAGCCAGGCAGTGCTTCTGGTCACAGAGGTCTGCAGGAGCTGCTGGGGACTTTCCCTGTGGGTGCAGCTCCATTTGGGCACTGGCTTGCAGAGAGTGGAGTGTGGGAAATCAAACCCTCAGAGGAGATTTAATAACTGGAGAGTAATTGTGCAGTGCTTGAGGACATCACCCAGTGGTGGAATGTGGCTGCTTAGCTTCCTGAAGCTGGGTGCTTGGGCTCTGTTCTTAAGCACAACTTCATGCACCAGAAAAAAGAGCTCTGAATGCAACCAACCCAGCTAACGAGNAGCACCACTGTTTTCCTTTCACAGCCTAGAATATAATTTTCTCCATTAAAATATTCCAATTAGCCTCAAACCAGCACAGCTCCAGCAGTGAGAGCTGCTGCTCTGCTGAGAGCTCTGAGCCCCAGGTCAGTGTCCCTGCTTCTGGGCAGCCTTGGAGCATCACAGTGTGATGGGTGGGGAGGTGGAGTCAGCTGGGGGCAGCAGTGCCAGACCCAGCAGTGCTGCCATGGCACAGGGCACTCAGAATCTCAGACTGCACTGGGTGGGAAGGGACCCTCCAGGGTCATCCTGCCCAAGCCCCTGCAGGCAGCAGGGACACCTCCAACTGGATCAGGCTGCCCAGGGACACATCCAGGCTGATCCTGAATGCCTGCAGGGATGGAGCCTCAACCACCTCCCTGGGCAGCCTGTGCCAGTCTCTCCCCACCCTCACTGTGCAGAGCTTCCTCCTGGTGTCCAACCTAACTCTGCTCTGCTCCGGTTCCAAACTATTGCCCTCATCCTGTCCCCACAGGCCCTTGGGAACAGTCCCTGCTCAGCTGTGGGTCCCCTTCAGGTACTGAGATGCATTTATGAGGTCTCCCTGGAGCCTTCTCCTCTCCAGGCTGCACAGCCTTAGCTCTCCCAGCCTGTGCCCACAGCAGAGGTGCTGCAGCCTCTGAGCATCTCTGTGTTTTCCTTTGGTCTCACTCCATCAGGCCCATGTCCCACTTGTGCTGAGGGTCCCACAGCTGGACACAGCCCTGCAGGTGAGGTCTCAGCAGAGCAGAGGGTCGGGATCCCTCACTCCACCTCTGCCCACACTGCTTTGGATGCAGCCCAGGCTGCCCTTGGCCTTCTAGGCTGCCAGTGTGCATCAGGGGCTGCCTGCTGTGGGCTGCACTCCCCATGGGCAGACTCAGGAGCTCTAAACCTCACTTCAGCCTTGCCCTACATGTTTAGATGGGATCACCTCCATTCTGCAGAAGGAAAAGTGAAGAATCCCAGGGCAGCCTGAGGTTTAGCAGGGTTTGAGTTCAGTGTTGACCATATGGTGCTGGTCAAGGTCCCTTCTCTATTCAGGCCACCTACAGAGTAGTTCCATGCTGCTCTGTGTTGGTGTCATCTGTTCCTGTAGTGCTGCTGGCCCAGTCAGTGGGAGGGGTCCTAGCCCCTGGTTCCTGCAGTCTTGCCACAGTGCTGCCTTCTGTCCCTCTTGGTGCCCATTGTAACAGGAAAGGGCCCCAGGGCAGGTTTAGGTTGGACATGAGAGAGAGAGGTTGGACATGCTCTGGAGAGCAGCCCTGAGGAACAGGCCCTGGGGGTCTGGGGTGATGAAAAGCTCAAGATGAGGCTGCAGTGTGAGTGCAGCCCAGACAGCAACTGTGTGCTGGGCTGCAGCAAGAGCAGTGTGGGCAGCAGGGCAAGGGAGGGGATTGTGCCCCTTTGCTCTGCTCTCCTCAGACCCCAGCTGCAGTCCTGGGTGCAGTTCTGGAGCCCCCAGCACAGGAAGGACATGGAAGTGTTGGAGCCAGTGCAGAGGAGGCCACCAAGATGCTGAGAGGGCTGCAGCAGCTGTGCTGTGAGGACAGGCTGAGAGAGTTGGGGCTGTGCAGCCTGGAGAGGAGAAGGCTTCCAGGAGAGCTTGGAGTGGCCTTGCAGGATCTGAAGGGGGCTGCAGGAAGGCTGGGGAGGGACTATTGACAAGGTCTGGGAATGGCAGGACAAGGGGAATGGGTTTGAAGTGTCAGAGGGGAGACTGAAAGTGGATGTTAGGAGGAAGTTGTTTGCAGTGAGGGTGGTGAGACACTGGCACAGGTTGCCCAGGGAGGTCAACTGTGCTCCACAACCTCCCTGGAGGTGTTCAGGACCAGGCTGGATGAGGCCTTAAGTGACCTGTACTAGTGGGAGGTGTCCCTGGTTGGAACTGGATGAGCTTTGAGGTCCCTTCCAACCTTCCCATTCTATGATTAGAAGAAACTTCTGAAAGGGCTCTCAAACATGGCACAGGCTCCTCAGGGAGGTGGCTGAGTCCCCATCCTTGCAGAGGTCTCAAAGAGGCAGAGCTGTGGTGGCCATGGCAGAGCTAGAGAATGATGATCTTGAAGGGCTGTTCCACCCAAACCCTTCTGTGACCCTGGCATCCACACTCTTCTGCCATCTTTTTAGTCTGGAGAGGAAAAATCTGAGAGGGAATTTAATGTTTTTAACTCTCTGAGGGCTGGGGGTCAGGAGGGGGGGACAGGCTCTGCTCACTGCTGCCTGGGATAGGACAAGCAGCAATGGATGGAAGATGCAGCACAGGAGGTTCCAGCTCAGCACAAGGGGAAATTTCTTGCCTGGAAGGGTCCCAGAGCCCTGGCACAGGCTGCCCAGAGAGGTTGTGGAGTGTCCTTGTGTGGAGAGCTTCCAACCCCCCTGGGCACTGTGCTGCTGGCATTGTGCTGTGGGTGCCCTGCTGGAGCAGGACTTGGACTGGGTGATCCCCAGAGGTCCCTTCCAGCTCCCATCCTGCTGAGGTTGTGTAGAGTTTTGATGGGAGCCCTTGCTGCAGAGGTAGGGCAGAGGGGTCTGTGTTAAGCCATCAGGAGCTCTCCTGTTTTTTGTCTGACAGACTCTTTGAGAAATCTGGGATGCCCTGGAACCCACCAAACCATGGCATTAGCACAGAGCTGTGTGCCAGGGCAGGGGGATGCAAGCAGCTCCCTGGCACCTGCAGTTGCTGTCCAGGGTCTCCCCAGTGATTGCTTTCCCTTCTGACCCCCACCACACTGGGCTCATTCAGAAGCTGAGCAGGGCCCATGTGGCCCATCCCAGTGCCAGCTCAACTAACAAGCTTGACCTGACAGCTGTGATCTGGGCTCCTGAGTTCTTTCTGCTGCTTTGCTGCCAGTGCAGGTGCAGGAGCATTGTGAGTGTGCTGGGTCCACTGCCAGCAGCTGGAGGGAGAAGGGAAGGCTTTGATTTGCAGGCTCCTTGCCTGGGGAGGGATCTGTGAGGTGCTGAGGTCTGCCTCTGCTCAGTGCTGCAGAATGTTTGCCAGATAATTTTTCTGACTAAGCCTGCAGGCTGCTGGTAAAGCCTCTGGAGGTTGCAAATGCAGGACTCTGCTCCTGTGCCTGCTCACCCATGGCACTGCCAGCAGGACACCTCTCTCTGGGTGCCAGGTGCCCTCTGCTCCACAGAAGAGGGACAGCTCCTACAGCAGAAGCTGGCTGGGGCAGGATGGTAAGTGGCACCTCCATGCCTGCTTTTGGGCTTATGGTAGAGCACCAGAGAAGGGCTGGAGCTGGGAAGGACCCTAAAGATCATCTGGTTTGACCCCCAGGCCATGGGCAGGGACACCTCCCTCTAGGCCAGGCTGCCCTTAAGCACTCCCAGGGATGAGGCATCCACAACTTCTCTGGGCAGCCCTCCCCACCCTCAGAGTCTTCCTGAAGCCCAACCTGAATCTGCCCTGCTCTTGTGTGGCTGAATGTCAGTGTCAGAATTGACCTTCCACGTCCTGGGCTCACCCAAGGTCACCTTGCTGCTTGCTGTGGCCTGGGAAGAGGCAGTGCTGCCCACACTGCCTGTGGCTGGTGTCTGCAGGTGATGCTGTGCCAGTGCAGAGCAGCAGGCAGGAGCTGGGCAGGACACTGCTGTCAGTGCTGTGATGGGGATACAGCAGCCACCTGCACAGCTCTTCCTCCACTGGGTCGTGGAATCATAGAATGCTGGGGGTAGGCAGTGACCTCTGGGGACCACCCAGTCCAAGCCCTGCTCCAGCAGCTTGCCCAGCAGCACAGTGCCCAGGGGAGCTTTCCAGCCTCTCTGGGCAGCCTGCTCCAGCAGCTTCTCATCAGCCAAGTTTCTCCTTGTGTTCAGGTGGAACCTGATGGGCTCCAGTTCGTGCCCATGCCCCTTGTCCTGACCATGGGCACCGCTGACAAGAGTCTGGCTCCACCTTCTTGCCACCCCCCTGATGGCTGCTGTGATGCTCTTTGTCTCCATCTCTTGCCACCTCTCCCTTTGGAAACAGAAATATTCCTTGGCTGTCTCTGGGCAGCTGTCTCTGCTAACTGCTTGACTGATTTATTCTGGTAGTCCAACATTTACTGCATCTCCGTAACAGCCAAACAATCTGCTGCAGGAGTTTAATATAAACCCAGCTCTGGTGACTCACATCCACGCTGCCAGTGCTGCCAAGGCAGGCAGCTGGGGCCGAGGAGGTGACTTCTGCTGGGTCTCTTCTTGCCTGGAATATCTCTGCCACCTCAGGGCTGAGGTCTCAGCCTTCAGGGACCTGTTGTGGGACTTTGGAAGAGCAATGTCTGCATCACATCAGTGCTGCCATCGCTGCTCCTGGCCCAGCTGGGTGACCTGTCCAGAGCTGTCCTGGCAGTGCTCTGTGCCCCACAGCCTCCTGGTGCCCCACGCCCTCCTGGTGCCCCACGCAGCCTCCTGGTGCCCCACGCCCTCCTGGTGCCCCACGCCCTCCTGGTGCCACACACCCTCCTGGTGCCCAGCAGCCTCCTGGTGCCCCACAGCTTCCTGGTGCCACACAGCCCCCAGATGAGTTAGATCCCATTAGGGGGTGTGAGCAGCTTGGAAGAGAGGGATGGCAGCAGCAAGCCAAAGCCTGTGGTGATCTGCTGCTGGTTGTCGTGACTGAGAGCTGCAGAACCTCAGTTTGTGTGCCAGGGCTGTGTGGGCATGGGGCTGAGGGTGAGCAGGTTGGCGCAGCTCAAGGGGGATGCTGGCATGTGCCAGAGCACAGGCTGAATCCCTGGAGGGCTCTAAATGATCCTGGGTGACCCTTAAGGGCCCTTCCAGCCCATCCCTGGAGGGCTCTAAACGATCCTGGGTGACCCTTAAGGTCTCTTCCAGCCCAACCCACTCTGATGCCAGGATTTGTGGTGGTGCCAAGGTGGGGTGGTGAGGAGCTGGGGGTGTGCAGCTGCCCAAGGCAGAGTTGACTCTCTCCAGCTCCCCTCCCTGCAGCTTGCTGGTTTGAGTTCTTGGCTCCGGAATGCCAGGGAAGTGCTGGCTGCTGAGCCCCAGCCCAGCCCTCACTCCAGAGCATGCCAGTCACTAGGACATGGCTCAGCCTTCAGCCTCATCCCCTCTCTACCTCCCCCTCCATTCCTGCAACCAATTTTGTCATTCTCACTGCCCAGCAGTGTCCTGCTCATTGCTACCTTCAGGCCTTCTCCTTCCAGCCCTCTTCTCTGATGCCCTTGGTTCACCTCCTTGGCACTCCTGCTCCGAAAGCTTTCTGGGGCCCCAGGAGCTGTGTTGGCATGGTGCAGGCAGGGGGCACTTGGCCAGCTGGTGCAGGGTGCCAGCAGAGCCCCTTGCACCGGAGCAGAGGAGGCAGCACAGGGGTGGAGTTAACCTCCTTGGTGCCCAGGGCTTCACCAGCCTTTGCAGCCCCACTGCTGCCTCAGTGACCAAGGAATTTCCTCCTGCTCTGCAGAAGAGTTTAGGAAGCAGTCCCAAGGCTTCAGTGTTGATTCCTGGCAGTAATGAAGAGCTGAGGAAGGAGCAGGCAGGGAGTGAGGAACCAACCCCTTGCTCAGAGCCCGAGGGAAGAGCAGAGCACAACATCCAGGCTTTCAAACCTGATTCCTTCCCATCCCCGGGAGCTCAGACTGCCCTGAGGGCCTGGGTGCTCAGCTGGCTGCTGTGTCCTTTGGGACCCTCAGGGTGGCTGCTCCCAGGGCTTCCTTCAGCACTGCTCCATGCTGGCAGTGCTGAGCAGAGTCTGGCTCAGCTTTGGGTTAGAGCTGGTGGCAAAGGTCCAAGGGCTGCAGCCTGGGCAGTTCTCAGCAGCTCTCTGGAGTGCCTGTTTGATGCCCTTGGCAACCAGGTGGCCCTGCTGGAGGCTGCTGTGACCACCAGCAGACAGATTTGTAGGGTCACAGAATGGTTTAGGTTGGAAGGGACCTTAAAGCTCACCCAACTCCCTGCCTGCTGAACCCCACAGCCAGTGGAGGAGCTGAACCCCACAGGCTGCTGGAGGCACAGCCTCCTGAGCACCAGCTGCAGAAGCACAGCCTGGCACAGCTTGAACTTGCATACTGGGGCATGGGCAGCACCACCCCAGAGAGGCTCCTGGTAGGGTCAGTGCAGGATTTGTGCTCAGAGGGAACAGACTGCACCTGAGGAGGGAGGAGGAGGAGGAGGTGGAAGAGGGGAAGCAATGCCATGGTTGCTGCCACTTGCTGAGGGGCACTGTGATGCCCAGGAGAGGGGAGCACAGCTTGGGGCAGGGGCATTTGGACACTCTAGGGGAGGGGGCTTCAAAAACACATCTGAGGAGGTCAGAGTGCAGCAGGTGGAAAGGTTTAGAGTGTTTGTGAAGTGTTAACAAGCAGCAGGCAGAGAGGAACCAGAACCAGACTGGGTTGGAAGGGACCTCAAAGCTCATCCAGCTCCAACCCCTGCCATGGGCAGACAGCTCCCACCAGCACAGGCTGCTTGTCCAACCTGGCCTTGAGCGCCTCCAGTGAGGGGGCAGCCACAACTTCCCTGGGCAAGACTTGCTGCCAGCCTTTGAAAAATCTTCTCTCTCCTGCTTCCTTCTCTGGTCTGCAGAATCTGCTCTGCCAGTAGCTTGTGGTGGTTCTCAAGAAGAGCTCTCTCTTGCCCTGCTTCCTTGTGCTGGAGGCTCCCAGCAGGCAGAACCCCACAGCCCCTGGCTGCGCTCCGAGCCCCGCGGCCGCCGGAGGTGGCCCTGGTGGGAGTCCTACAGGCAGTGCCTCCCTTGCCAGCCTTTGTGGCTGTGGTGAGCTAAACCCTTTAGTGGACTAAATGTGGCAGCAGCTAATCCCCTGGGAACAGTCACCTGGGCCCTGCACGCTCCCAGCAGCAGCAAGAGCATTCAGCCACTTCTCCTTGGACATGCCAGCGGCTCTGCGGGGGCGCGCAGGGGATGGGCACCAGCTGCAGCTCTGAGGTAGGTCTGATGTGCACCTTCCTTGCCAATAGGTAGCTCGAAGCCCTCCCCAGGCCTGGTGGGGTGAGTGGCTGTGGCTGGGTGTCCCTGGCCTCTGGTAGAGAAGGGACTTGGCATGGTGTGGAGGCCACTGCAGGAGCAGTGTCACCCAGGTGGCATCTCTGGGAGGACAGCAGTGCCGAGCAGCGTCTGGCCACAAAGGCTCTGCTGGGCAGGGGTCTTGCAAGAGGTCTGGGCTCAATGTTGTTGTCAGCCTCTACCTAAAGGGCTGAGGCTCATTTAAGCCTTGCTAAGAGCCAGCTGCCACTGCCCCTACCCATCTCCAGCAGATGCTGCAGGCTGTGCAGCATGTGCCAGCTGGCCTGTCACCTCCACCTTGCTTTGCAGGGCACATCCACCCTGACTCCTGTGTTAGCAGTTGTTCAGCACAACACTTGGCTTCAAAAGCCTGAACTACAAGTTCCACCTCCCTTAAAAAAGCAAAGCTCTCCTGCTTCTGTGGGGGCTGCTCTGGGCTGTAGTTTTGAGGCTAGACTTTTATCTTGCTGCTGGTTTCCATCAGGCTCTGTGCCCAAGCTGTGCCCTGGCAGGAGGGCAGCCTGACCTGTGTGTGATGCTTGCTGATGAAGGCTGCAGAGCAGCAGCCAGGCTGGCTGAAGGGATTAGATCAAGTTTGTATGAATCATAAATTGGTTTGGGTTGGAAGGGACCTTAAAGCTCAGCCAGTGCTAACCCTCTGCCATGGGCAGGGACACCTCCCACCAGCACAGGGTGCTCAGGGCCTCATCCAACCTGGCCTTGAGCACCTCCAGGGAGGTTGTGGAGCACAGAAGACCTCCAGGGAGGTTGTGGAGCATAGAATCACCCAACGTGATCTTTGATCACATTCTGTGCTTCTGTGCTCCACAACCTCCCTGGGCAACCTGTGCCAGTGTCTCCCCACCCTCAGCCTGTGCCAGTGTCTCACCACCCTCAGCCTGTGCCAGTGTCTCCCCACCCTCAACCTGTGCCAGTCTCTCCCCACCCTCACTCTCAACAATCTCTTCCTCCTCTCCACTCTCACTCTCCCCTCTCCCAGCTCAAAGCCATTGTCCTTGTCCTGGCACTCCCAGCCCTTGTCCAAATTCCCTCCCCAGCTCTCCTGTAGAGTTTGTCTATAAAATGATCTAAGATTGAGAGAATATGAAACCCTTTATTGAGTATTTGTTGCTCAGAGCAGGTCTGAGTGCTCCAGATACTCCCCAAATCCTGTTGCCTTTCAGCCTCTCTCCTGCTGAATTGTCTATTTTCAGTAGCTGGCACAGGGCTGGCTCTGAGGGCACAGGCACAGGTGGCAGTGCCCCAAGTGTGCTTTGCTGGGGGACATGCAGGAAATGAGCAAGCACTTGGCAGCCTATGCATTATTTATTGTCACAGCTGATTAATTGCCACTTGAACCCTTTTGCTTGGTGCTGTGGCTCTGTCTGCTCCTCACTGAGGGATGCTGCAGCCATGCAGACGCTGGCACTGGTCCCAGCTGCACGCTGCAGGAGGTGGAGGTGCCACAGCTGAGAGTCTGAGCAGTGAAAGGTGACAGTGTGGCACTTGGTGCAAGCACTGGTGGAAGGGAGTGGGATCTGCAGGCAGATGGGACTGGGGAAGCACATGGTGATGGCTCAGGCATAGAATCACAGAGCTGCTGAGGCTGGCAGACACCTCTGAGATCACCAAGTGCAGGCACTCCCCCAGAGCTCACACTGCCACTACTGCCACCCCTGCCACCCCTGCTGCTGAGCCACTGCCACCAAACCACCTCCCTCAGCACCACATCCACGCAGCTTTTAAACCCCTCCAGGGATGAGGACTCCACCACCTCCCTGGGCAGCCTGGGCCAGGGCCTGGCAAACCCTTCTGGGAAGAATTTTTTCCTGTTCCCCAACCTGAACCTCCCCTGGCACAACATGAGGCCATTTCCTCCTCTCCTGTCACTTGTTGCCAGTGCTCTCAGCACCAGGATGAGGAGCTGCTGGCTCTGTTTGGTGGGGCAGTAGCAAGGTAGGGTTAATGTGCCTGGCTGTGTGAGGAGGGGGGTGGCAGCATCAGGATACAGCAGGCACTTGAGCTTCCTTCAGCTGCAGCAGGCACTGCTCCTCTGGCTGCAGCGGGGCCGAGCAGGGTAGCTGCGTGAAGAGAGGAGCTGCCTGCAGCTGGTTCTGGATCCATGGCTCACAGTGCAGGCTATGCACATCCTCCCTGCAGCCATGGTTAGGTGCTGCTCAGTGTAAGCCCAAGCACCACCTGCCCAGGAGGAGAGCTGTGACTGGAAAAGCTCTTGAGTAAGGTGAAGCTCACTCAAGCACTGGGGGAGCAAAGCAGGGACCCGTCCTGCAGTTCTGCTCCAAGCCACACAAGCTCCTAAGCATCTGCTGAGCTCTAAGGAGATCTAAACCAATGAGGCATGTGCTGAGGTAGTTGTTTAGCCCTGGTCTGCACATCTGGAAGGACAGAATGCTCAAAGCCCAGTGGAAGAGGCAGTGGCACTCGCTGTGCCTTCAGCAAAGCAGCTGTGGTGCTCAGCTGCCAGGGGAAGGATGCCCTTGCCCTTGCCCTTGCCCTTGCCCTTGCCCTTGCTGGGGGTGGTGGAACTCTGCTCTGCTGTGCCCAGCTACGGAGCCCTCAACACAGGAAGGACATGGACCTAGGGACAGGGTCCAGAGGAGGGCCACAAAGGTGCTGGAGCACCTCTGCTATGGGCACAGGCTGGGAGAGTTGAGGCTGTTCAGCCTGGAGAGGAGAAGGCTCCAGGAAGACCTCAGAGCTGCATTTCAGTATCTGGGGGGGACCCACAGGCAGGCTGGGCAGGGACTGTTCCCACGGGCTGTGGTGACAGGAGGACAGTGGTTTGGAACTGGAGCAGGGCAGGGTTAGGTTGGACACCAGGAGGAAGTTCTGTGCAGTGAGAGTGGGGAGAGACTGGCACAGGCTGCCCAGGGAGGTGGTTGAGGCCTGTCTCTGGGGGTATCCAAGGTCAGCCTTGGTGTGGCCCTGGGCAGTTGGAGGTGTCCCTGCTGCCTGCAAGGGTCTTGGAGAAGATGACCTTGGAGGGTCCCTTCCAAGCCTATCCAGTCTGTGAGGCTGTGGGGTGAGAGCACTGCAGCACTGCCCAGCACTGCAGCACTGCCCAGCCCCGCAGGGAGAAACCAAATCAAGTTGGCAGAATGCTGCAGTCAGAAAAGTTCCTTCATCAGATGTCTGCTGCAGGGGGGGAGAAGTGAGGGGGCCTGGGGAGGAGTGGAGGAGGCATGAGAGAGGTGTAGGAAATTGCTTTTTCTGGCAGGGCTGGCTGTGGGCGGGGGCGGCAGTGCTGCGCTGCGCGCTGAGTCAGGCAGTTCTGGGCACTGTGTGACTGATGCCCAGCCAGGGGGGCAGGATGCTGCTGCCCAGCACCTCTGGTTCCTGCTCTCCATTCACCTGTCAGCACTCCCATGGAGACTTCTCCCTTTTGATGCCATTAGCCCATGGTAGCCCAAAAAGGCCAATGCTCTCCTGGGGACATAAGGAAGAGTGTGGGCAGCAGGGCAAGGGAGGTTCTCCTGCCCCTCTGCTCTGCCCTAGGGAGGCCACATCTGCAGTGCTGGGTCCAGCTCTGGCTCCCCAGCTGCAGAGAGACACAGAACTGCTGGAGAGAGTCCAGGGCAGGCTGCAGAGCTGCTGAGGGGCCTGGAGCAGCTCTGGGAGGAGCAAAGGCTGAGAGCCCTGGGGCTGAGAGCCTGCACAAGAGCAGCCCCAGAGGGCATCTGAGCAATGCTCAGCAAGAGCTGAAGGAGCTGTGGGGGGCAAGAGCCTGGGGCCAGACTCTTGTCAGTGGTGCCCAGGGACAGGCCAAGGGGCAGCAATGGGCACAGAGTGGCACCCAGGAGGTTGGATGTGAAGAGGAGGAGAAAGTTGTTCACAGAGTGGCACCCAGGAGGTTGGATGTGAAGAGGAGGAGAAAGTTGTTTGTTGTGAGGGTGCTGGAGGCCTGGAGCAGGCTGCCCAGAGAGGCTTTGGAGTGTCCTTGTGTGGAAAGCTTCCAACCCCCCTGGGCATTGTGCTGCTGGGCAAGCTGCTGTGGGTGCCCTGCTGGAGCAGGGCTTGGACTGGGTGATGCCCAGAGGTCCCTTCCAGCCTCACCCTGCTGGGTTCTGATCTTTCTCCAGAGGGTTGCATTTTTGTGCCTCTCAGAGTGGCTGTGGCTCAGGCCAGCACAGCAGCATTGCTTCCCCACTTGACTTTGGGCTGTGGGAGGGGGCTGTGGGAGCACTGATGGCAGCAGAATGCTCCCTGTGCCAGAACACCTGGCAGAAGCAGGCACCTCCTTGTGTGCAGCTGTTTGGGGTCTGCTGGGAGGTGTGGATGTGTCCTGCCACAAGGTCCCGTGGCTGTGGGACTGCAGTCTCCAGACAGCAGCTTTGCAATCTGCTCCTCTCTGCCCATGCTGGTGCTGTGGCTCTGGTCCTTGTGCCACGTGGAGACAGAGAGCACTGGAGCAGGCCCTGCACAAGCAGAATTTTGCATTTCACAGAATGGTGAGGCTGGAAGGGACCTCTGGGCATCACCCAGCCCAAGCCCTGCTCCAGCAGGGCACCCACAGCACAATGCCAGCAGCACAATGCCCAGGGGGGTTGGACGCTCTCCACACAAGGACACTCCACAGCCTCTCTGGGCAGCCTGCTCCAGGCCTCCAGCCCCCTCACAACAAACATCTTTCTCCTCCTCTTCCCATCCAACCTCCTGGGTGCCACTTTGTGCCTGTTGCATCTTACCTTGTTGGTGAGCATCACTGACACTGACAAGAGTCTGGCCCCAGGCTCTTTCCCCCCACAGCTCCTTCAGCTCTTGCTGAGCATTGCTCAGCTGCCCTCTGGGGCTGCTCTTGTGCAGGCTCTCAGCCCCAGGGCTCTCAGCCTTTGCTCCTCCCAGAGCTGCTCCAGGCCCCTCAGCAGATTTCCTCCTCTTCCCCGCAGCCCCCCCCTCAGCTGTCCTGCTGCAGGAGGTTGTTCCTGCCCAGGGCCAGAACCCTGCCCTTGCCCTTGCTGACCTTCATCAGGTTCCCCCTGCCCAGCTCTGCAGCCTGCCCAGCTCTGGCTGGATGGCAGCACAGCCTGAGGGCTGTCAGCCTCTGCTGCCAGTGTGGGACCAGCAGCAGCCTGCCTGAGGCTCCACTGCATCTCTTCATCCAGCTCACTGATGGAGATGCTGAACAGGACTGGACCCAGTCCTGACTCCTGGGGCACACCACAAGCCTGAGCCCTCCAACTACAGCCTGCACTGCTGATCACAACCCCCTGGGCTCTGCCCTCCAGGCAGTTCTCAGCCCACCTCACTCTCCTCTCATCTAGCTCCTGCTGGCCAAGCTGTTGTTATGGCAGTGTCCAAAGCCTTGCTGAAGTCAAGGCAGACTCCATCCACTGCTCTGCCCTGCTCAGCCAGTCACAGCAGCACACACTGCTCAGGCATGGCTTTCCCTCTGGCAGTCCATACTCAGTAGTCCTAATAAATTTTTCCTCCTCGTGCTTAGAGATGACCTCCAGCAGGAGCTGTTCCAGCACCCTCCCAGGGATGGAGGTGAATCAGACCTGCCTGTGGTTTCCTGGCCTGTAATTTTCTCTTGCATATGGTTCACAGTGTGGGGCTGGAGATGGTGGTGTCAAAGACAGGGCCAGAGGCAGACCCTGACTCAAACTTTGGTGCCTGCAGGTGAGGATGCAGCAAGGGCAGGGGAGAAGGCTGTGGAAACAGGCCCCAAAGGCTTCTGGCTGCAGAGTGTAGCAGCAGCACTGGGGGAGCAAGGTGCTCCCAGGGGAGATGCAGCTGCTAAGGGAGCAGGGTTTAAAGGCTGCAGAGCAGCCTGCAGCTGGAGGAGCCAGGCTGCACAATGAGTGCTTGGAGAAACCCTTCCCTGGTGACAGCAGCAGCTCCCTGCTCTGCCTCCAGCCTGCTCCCTGCTTGCTTTGCACAGCTGAGTGCCTGGAGTGAGCATGGAGCTCCCTGAAGGAGTGTGGGCTGTTAGCAGCAGTGAGGGACTGCAGAGAGCTCTGCTGTCCAAAAGCAGGCTGGCACTGCAGTGCCTTGGGCACCGCTGCCCTTCTCCTGGCAGCAGCTCTGGTGGCAGCAGCAGGGCAGTGTGGTGGTGGCTGCTGATAGCTCTGTCCCTGGGGAGCTCCATGGGCACTGACCTGACTGGTGGGGAGTAGGGAGGAGGCTGCTGAGGGTGAGACAGCTGGGGGGGGGCTGTCAGCTCGCTGGGGTTGTGCTGTGTGGAGCAGAGGGTGATGAAGGCTCCCCAGCTGGAGCAGGAGCACATCCTCAGCTGGGCACAGGGGCTGGCACAGGAAGGCCTTTGGCTGCTTTCTGCTGCCTCCTCGCTGCCCACAGGCCCCCTGGGGTTCAGTGGCCAGGAAGGGAGCTGCACTGGTGTGCTGCTGCTTGCTCTGGTGCCAGAGCTGCCTTTTTCATGGCTGAGGGTGAGAGCATCCCTGTGGCTCTGCAGTGGACTCCCAGAGACAGGGACGCAGGTTAGCAGTAAGCTCCTGCCTGCCTCTCTCTCCCCCCGGGGGCCAGCTTTTGTCTGCTGCCAGGAGCTGGCTCTGCTCCTCACCAGGACCTGAGTGTAAGCTCCAGGTGCCACAGGGGCACTGCAAGTCTCCAGGGCCAGCACAAGCCCTGGGCGGTGGCCAGGAGGGCTGGAAGCAGCTGGTCAGGGCTTGCTGCCTCATCAGTGCTTGAAAGGGGCTTGGACAGACACAGGGACAGGAGTGGTTGTCCTGGCAGGGAGCACAGAGCTCAGGGTGCTGTACCTGCAGCAGATGACTCTCTGTGCTCTGCAGATGCCTTCAGCATGGGGCAGAAGCTGCTGGCAGCAGCAGGAGCTGGAGCCAAGGTGCACAGCAGCTCCACACTGCTGCAGGCCCTGTGCTGCTCCTCCCACCTGGGCACTTTCTGCACCCAACACAACCCCATGGGGAGACAGGGATGGTGATGATGATGGTGATGATGATGATGATGATGGTGATGATGATGATGATGTGCTGGCCCTGCCCTGGGCTGGTCCCCAGCAGTGTGGGCAGCAGGGGCAGGGAGGGGATTCTGCCCCTCTGCTCTGCTCTGCTGAGACCTCCCTGCAGTGCTGGGGCAGCTCTGGAGCCCTCAGCACAGCACAGACAGGGACCTGCTGCAGAGGGACAGAGGAGGGCACAGCAGTGCTGGCAGGGCTGGAAGGGCTCTGCTGGGAGCCAGGCTGGCAGAGTTGGGGGTGTTCAGCCTGCAGAGGAGAAGGCTCCAGGGAGACCTTCTGGTGGCCTTGCAGGGCTGAAAGGGAGGTCAGAAAGCTGGGGACAGACTTTCTGTCAGGGTCTGTTGTGCCAGGCCAAGGGGGGATGGTTTGGACTGAAAGAGGGAGATTGAGAGTGGAGAGAAGGGAGAAATGTTTGAGCCTGAGGGTGGGGAGAGCCTGTGCCAGGCTGCCCAGAGAGGTGGGAGCTGCCCCATGGCTGGCACCACTGCAGGTCAGGTTGGTTGTGGCTGTGAGCAGCCTGCTCCAGTTGAGGCTTGTCCCTGCTGGCTGCAGGTTGGACTGGATGCCCTGAAAGGTCCCTTCCCATCAAACCCAGTCTGAGATGTCCCTGGCAGCAAAGCATCTTCTGGACTCAGAAGGATTTATGGCAGTTCCACCTGCTCCTTGGTCTCTGTTTCCCTGCCTGTGGCTGTACCCCAGGGGATGTTTGCACCATGAGGTGCTCAGGTTCCTCCAGAATGGAGCTGTTGAGCTACCAGAAGTGGTTTCACTTGGTGCCTACAAGAGCTTTTGCAGGAGGTAGCAGGAGGTAGCAGGAGCTTGGCTACAGTCCTGGCACCTGCCTGTGCAAGCCCCAACAGCCTCTGCCCTGCCCTCTGCCAGGGGCTCCTGTGTACATGTGCAGAGTTGCTGAGCTGCAGGAGAGGCTCCTGCCAGCAGCTTCAGCATGCTTAACCCACAGAAACATAGACCTGTCTGGGCTGGAAAAGGCCTCTGAGATCCTCCAGTCCAATCTTTAGCCCAGGACCACCATGGCCACCAAACCCTGTCCCCAGGTGCCATGGGCACACAGTTCTGGAACACCTCCAGGGCTGGGGCCTCCCCCACCTCCCTGGGCAGCCTCTGCCAGTCCCTGAACACTCCTGCAGCAAAAATCTTTCCTCCTCTCCAAGCTAACTCTCCCCTGGCACAATTTCAGGCCATTGCCTCTCCTGTCACCTGAGCCTAGGGAGCAGAGCCCAACCCCAGCTGGCTGCAGCCTCCTCTCAGTGAGCTGCAGAGAGCAATGAGCTCTGCCCTCAGCCTCCTCTTCTCCAGGCTGAACCCCCCCAGCTCCCTCAGCTGCTCCTCCCCAGCCCTGTTCTCTAGACCCCTCCCCAGCTTTGTTGCCCTCCTCTGGCCCTGCTCCAGCCCCTCAGTGTCCTTGGAGTGAGGGCCCCAAACCAAAGCCACTATCCAAAGAGTGGCCTCAGCAGTGCTGAGTCCAGGGGCACAGTCCCTGCCCTACTCCTGCTGGTGGTCCAGACCATGCTGCTGGTGCCCTTCTTGGCCACCTGGGCACACCCTGGCTCATCTTTAGCCACTGTTGAGCCAAGTGCCAGCTGCCATCTCCTGCTGTCACAGCACAGGTCTGCCCAACAGTGCTGTCTGGCTGCAGCTGCACTGGTGCTGGAAATGGGAGCCCCTTGCTGACCCTGGGGCTGCTGCAGCAGCCTCATGGGCAGACTCTGTGGGTGCTGAGGTGGCTTGGAGCTGGCTGTGGCTCTGCAAGCCTCACTCAAGCCATTGTGCTGACTCATCAGGTGAGTCAGGCTTAGTCACTTGGGGAATCAGTGCTGCTCTTGTTGGGTGCTTCCAGACTGTCAGGGCTGGTGCTGAGCTGAATGTTTCCACCTCCCCCTTGCATTTAGTGGGTTTGGTTTTTTTAAGTATCTAAATACATAAGAATGCTTTGTGGGAGAGCAGAGCAAAGCAGGGGCTGTGGAAAGAATGTCTTGGGATTCTCTTCAGACAGATGAGGGAAGAATTCACCTGGCAGGGACTGTGCATCCCAGGCACATAGCCTAAATTCTGCAGCACTGTGAGACCTGAATTGCTTTGAGCTTTGCTTCATGGCCATAGAACCCAGCAGGNGCTGGGGAGCCAGAGCAGGACCCAGCAGTGCAGGTGAGGCCTCCCTAGGCTCCCAGGATCACTGGGGTGCCACTCAGGTGCCCCAGGGTGGCATTTTCCCCTGTGTGTTGCCAACAAGCTACACCTGGAAGCTTGTATTGGGCTTTCTGTGCTGTGAAGCCTTTGCCCTGCTCTGAGTGATGCTGAGCTGCTCATCAGCCTGCAGCAGCCCTGCAGTGACCCAAGGGCAGAGCCTGCTGCTCCCCAGTGGCCTTTGCCCGGTGCCTCCCCAGATAATCTCCAGTCACTGACCTTGGAAAGTGCATCTTGGCTTAGGGAGCTCAGGCTGAAGGCTTGAAAGGAGCAGGGCAGGCTGCCAGCCTGGAGAGCTCCCAGCTGCAGTGGGCTGTGTCTGCAGGAGCACTCACAGGGGTGGCCTGCCTGACCCTGACTCCTGTGGGCCCTGCTGCTGATCCCCCTGAGTCTGTTCCCTCTGCACAGAGCCTGCCTGCTGCCTCCTTTGATGCTGTGCAGGTTAACTGGACCCGGGGGGTTGCTGGGGATGTGAGGACCCTCAGGAGATGGGAGTTACCCATGTGGAAACCCAGCAGATGCCCTGAGCTCTGCCTTTGAAGTCCTCTGATCCTTTCATCTCCCCTTCACTGCCTCTCCCTGGCCCTCTGCAGCTCTCCTCTGCTTTGCCTTTTGCCTTGGGGGGTGCAGCTTGGCAGAGCTGATGAAGACCTTCAGCCCATGGACAATTAGGGGTTGGTGCTGGGATCGTTTCCCTGGCTGCAGTTCCTCTGAGCTGGTGGGAAGCAGCAAGCCTGCAGAGCTCTGAGCCTGCAGCCTGTGTGTCCTGCAGCAGCTGGAGGTGAGGGGGTGCAAGTGCTGGGCAGACTTCCTCCCCTGCAGCTGCCTCACAGATCTGAGCAGCTCAGCACAGCCTCTGAAATACCTCCAGACAGCTCAGAGGCTTTTCCCTTATCTCAGAGGAAGATAAACCTCTGAGAGCTGTGTGTATGGATGGGGACTTCTGCTGTGGCCTGCCTGGTCTGTGCTGGGCGACCTCAGTGCTGCTCTGTGCTGGGAGAGCTGAGCCTGGCACAGGTGTCTGAGCAGGGATTGCTCTGCTGGCTCCTGCTCACTGAGCCACAGAGTGGTTAGGGTGGGAAGGGACCTGTAAAGGCCACCTAGTCCAACCCCCCTGCAGCCAGCAGGGACTTCTGCAGTGCAGGTGTCACTGCTGGGGTTTGGGTTCCCCTTCTTTGACACCTCCTTGTCCTTCACTCCATGCCACCTGAGGAGCTCTGCTAGCCCCTTGGATCAGACCTGTCCTGCTCTGCAGCACAGCCACCCAAAGGCACTGCAGCAATGGCAGTGCTGGGAACTGGTTTGGTGTGAGGGCCGAGTCCTGCTCCATGGGACTGGAGGGGATCTGGGCGCTGGGGAGGGCTGAGAAGCTGTTCTCTTGCTGTCTTCATGTTTGGTTTGCTCCTCTCTGCATCATCCTCTGAGGCAATTTGGAGGCTGCAGCAGCAGATGGCTCAGCTCAGACTGATCCTGCTGGCTAACAGAAATGGGAACTCTTTTTTTTTTCTTTGACCTGCCACTTACCTCACCGTGGTACAGACATCTGAAGGGTCACTGCTGCAGGGAACACCTCTGAAGGCTACAGTGCCTAAGCCTGGGGGATTTGTTTTCCTCATCAGTCATGAGGCCCTTGACATGAGCCAGCACTGGGCACTGGCAGGCAAGGCTGTGCTGGCTGCAGGCAGAGCAGGGAGAGCTGCAGCAGAGGGAGGGGATCCTGCCCCTCTGCTCAGACCTCACCTGCAGTGCTGGGGCCAGCTCTGGTGTCCTCAGCACAAGAAGGACCTGAGCTGCTGGAGAGGGTCCAGAGGAGGTCACAAAGGTGCTCAGAGGCTGGAGAGCCTCTGCTGTGGGGACAAGCTGGGGGAGTTGGGGCTGTTCAGCCTGGAGAAGAGAAGGCTCCAGGGAGACCTCAGAGCAGCCTGCCAGGGCCTGAAGGGGCTCCAGGAGAGCTGGGGAGGGACTTTGGACAAGGGCTGGGAGTGCCAGGAGGAGGGAGAATGGCTGTGAGCTGGGAGAGGGGAGAGGGAGAGTGGAGAGGAGGAAGAAATTGTTGAGAGTGAGGGTGGGGAGAGACTGGCACAGGCTGCCCAGGGAGGTTGTGGAGCTTAGGTTGAAAGGGACCTCCAGAGCTCATCCAGTCCAGCCTCTGCACTCAGCAGGGACATCCTCCACTAGAGCAGGCTGCTCACAGCCTTGTCCAGCCTCACTTTGAATATCCCCAGGGATGGGGACTCAACTCCCTCCCTGGGCAACCTGTTGCAGTGTTCCAGCATCCTCCTGGTGCAGAACTTGTTCCTGACATCCAACCTCAATCTGCTCTGCTCTCATTTCAAACCATTGCCCTGGTCCTATCAGCACAGGCCCTTATAAAAAGTCCCTCCCCAACTTTCCAGCTCATCCCTGGAAATGTCTAAGGCCAGGCTGGATGAGGCCCTGAGTGACCTGTGCTGGTGGGAGCTGTCTGCTCATGGCAGGGGTTGGAGCTGGATGAGCTTTGAGGTCCCTTCCAACCCAGTCTGGTTCTGGTTCCTCTCTGCCTGCTGCTTGTTAACACTTCACAAACACTCTAAACCTTTCCACCTGCTGCACTCTGACCTCCTCAGATGTGTTTTTGAAGCACCCTCCCCTAGAGTGTCCAAATGCCCCTGCCCCAAGCTGTGCTCCCCTCTCCTGGGCATCACAGTGCCCCTCAGCAAGTGGCAGCAACCATGGCATTGCTTCCCCTCTTCCACCTCCTCCTCCTCCTCCCTCCTCAGGTGCAGTCTGTTCCCTCTGAGCACAAATCCTGCACTGACCCTACCAGGAGCCTCTCTGGGGTGGTGCTGCCCATGCCCCAGTATGCAAGTTCAAGCTGTGCCAGGCTGTGCTTCTGCAGCTGGTGCTCAGGAGGCTGTGCCTCCAGCAGCCTGTGGGGTTCAGCTCCTCCACTGGCTGTGGGGTTCAGCTCCCTCTCAGCATTGCTGCAAGCTGCATTTGGGCTTTTTCATAGCATCATTGAATCATCTGGGTTGGGAGAGACCTTTAAGGTCCAGTCCAACCCTTAGCCCAGCACTGCCAGGGCACCACCCAAGCATGGCTCTCTGCACAGCTTTGAAACCCCTCCAGAGATGGGGACTCCACTACTGCTCTGGGCAGCCTGGGCCAGGCCTTGACAAACCTTTTAGGGAAGAAATTGTTCCTAATGCTCAGATGATCAGATGGAACCTCCTGGCTTCCACTCTGTGCCCATTGCTGCCCCTTGGCCTGTCCCTGGGCACCACTGACAAGAGTCTGGCCCCAGCCTCTTGCCCCCCACAGCTCCTTTAGCTCTTGCTGAGCATTGCTCAGATGCCCTCTGGGGCTGCTCTTGTGCAGGCTCTCAGCCCCAGGGCTCTCAGCCTTTGCTCCTCCCAGAGCTGCTCCAGGCCCCTCAGCAGCACTGCAGCCTGCCCTGGACTCTCTCCAGCAGTTCTCTGTCTCTCTGCAGCTGGGGAGCCAGAGCTGGACTCAGCACTGCAGATGAGGCCTGACCAGTGCAGAGTACAGAGGGATGAGAACCTACATCAACTTGCTGCCCACTCTCTTCCTCACACCCTCCAGGACCCCATTTGCCTCCTTGCCCCCCAGGGCACATTGCTGCCCCATGGGAACTTGTTGTCCCCCAGCACTCTCAGCTCCTTCTCCTTGCAGCTGCTTCCCAGCAGCTCCCCCCTCAGCTGTCCTGCTGCAGGAGGTTGTTCCTCCCCAGGGCCAGGACCCTGCCCTTGCCCTTGCTGCCCTTCAGGAGGTTCCTCTGCCCAGCTCTGCAGCCTGCCCAGCTCTGGCTGGATGGCAGCACAGCCTGAGGGCTGTCAGCCTCTGCTGCCAGTGTGGGACCAGCAGCAGCCTGCCTGAGGCTCCACTGCATCTCTTCATCCAGCTCACTGATGGAGATGCTGAGCAGGACTGGACCCAGTGCTGTGTGGTCCCCACCCAAGGCATGGTTAAAACATGCCCAGAGCTGTACCCAGTCAGTTGATGCTCTGCCAGGCTCCTGGCCCAGCAGCCTTGTCTGGAGGGTTCTCTGTAGGTGTTTCTCTCCCTTGGGTGGATTTGGCACCCCTCAATGTTTTCTTCTTACAGGAATTTCCTTAAGTAGAAACTTCTTTCTTCAGAGTGATTTTGGGCTGATTATTGCCTATGTGTGCAATTAGTGTAATTGCATCTGATTAGGCAGATGGCTTTAATCATGTCCTTAGCACAGGGAGGGGTGGGACAGAATGGAGCTGGGGAACCTTCCTTGGGACTGCTGAGCTCAGTGCTCTGCACTGGCTGCTGCCCACCACAGAGCTGCAGCTCTGCCTACAAGGGAGCTCCAGAGACCAGCTGGGCCAACCCTCCTGCAGGGAGCTGTGGGCTGCTGAGCTGCAGATGCTACTGCAGCATCCTGGCAGGTTAGAAGGTGCTGTAATTGCTCTTCAAATTGATTGCAAGGCCTCCCTGGGGCAGGGCTGCAGCATGAGTTTTACATGATGGTGTCAGCTGCTGTCATGGGCCTGGGCTCAGCACTGCTGAGGC
>WBNM01022015.1:50013-97329 GCA_013399055.1 Ramphastos sulfuratus | reverse complement strand
AAGTACTGTGTTCAGTTCTGGACGTCTCTCTATAAGAAGGACACAGAAGTGCCGGAGCATGCCCAGAGAAGGGCAACAAGGCTTGTGAAGGGCCTAAAGCACAAGCCTTATGATGAGTGGCTGAGGGAGCTGGAGTTGTTCAGTCTGGAGAAAAGGAGGCTGAGGGGAGACCTCATCACTCACTACAACTACCTGAAGGGAGGTTGAACCAAGGAGGAGGGCCAGCAGCAGGGCTAGCAGACAAGCAGCAGGGCTAGAGGAAATGGTTTCAGGCAGTGACAAGAGAGATTTAGGATGGGTATTAGGAAATACTTCTTCACTGAAAGGGTTATCAGTCATTGAAATGGTCTGCTCAGGGCAATGGTGGAATCATCATCCCTGAGGGTCTTTAAATGGCATGTGGAACTGGTACTTAGGAACATGGTTTAATGGTGACCTTGATGTGCTGGGTGGAAGGTTGACCTAGATGATCTTGAAAGTCTCTTCTGTGGTTTTGTTCTTTTAACAAATTGACTGCTAATTTGTATCTTCTTTTCCCTTTTTTTTAAAATGAATCAGTTCAAAACAGGTTAACTCAGTCTTCTTCTCTTCATTAAAAAGTGCCTCATATCTGACAGGGCTGACAGGGCACAATTTTTCTAATTTCATCTTATTTGGAGTCATATAGAAATGCTTTCACTTCTCCTTCCTGATCAAAGGAAGGACTGTCTTGTCTCACCTAGAACAGAAAAGTTCTTGTCTTGCTGCCCTGTGGGTTAGCCAAAGCTTTGCCTGCCAGGATCACTGGGAGATTTCTCTGTTTCTGCTGTTTGAAAGGTTTCAATTAGGTCTTTGTGCTGACTGATCACAAGTAATGGGCAATACCTCTTGGTAGCACATTGTGAACAAGATTCTCCTATGCTAATAGTCAGATGTGGAAAATGGCTTTATGGATTAGTGGTTACTCCCTCTCAAGTCGTGCAAGGTGCCTTCCTTACTAGCCTGACACGAGTCAGCTAATTAAAGCACAGCTTACAAGTCTTTTCTGTTATTAGGCAAAGTGTTGCAGAAATCCCAGACTGAAGGCTTTAGTCAGCTTGCTGCATTGGGGTCTAGTTTAGATGTAAAATATATTTATGTAAATCCAACACCAATCTTAAAGGCTACAGCTAACCTGGTATTTGTGAAGGACTTCAGCATGCTCTGGTTTTGGTACCTCAGTCCTTTCAGGCTGCAGACATGTCTGGAGCAAACTTTGGCTATGTGGGATACCAAGAGGACTGAACGTGGGTGAGGAATTGAGATATATTGATGCATACTCAACTTTTACTCTTTACAGAGTAACTCCTTGCATTCCTACCAGATGACAAATACAGAGAGTGGTGTCAGCTGCATGTCTAATTAAATGCTATGATGTATATGCAACTAAAAGTTGAAATCCATTTGTGTAATCACAGCAGCATCCTTTCTATTTTAAGTATTCCTTCCTAAACACAGTAATCTTGTGCTCCTGCACAAAAGTGTCACCAATATGTAGAGCTTCCTCTGCAAGGATGCCCAATTGCAAGAATATTTCTGCTAAGATCATAGAATCATAGAATGGTAAGGTTGGAAGGAGACCTCAAGGATCATCTAGTTCCAACCCCCTGCCATAGGCAGGGACACCTCCCACTAGTACAGCTCACTCAAGGCCTCGTCCAACCTGGCCTTGAACACCTCCAGGGAGGGAGCAGCCACAACCTCCCTGGGCAACCTGTGCCAGTGCCTCGCCACCCTCACTGTAAAGAACTTCCTCCTAACATCCAGTCTAAATCTTCCCTCTGCCAGTTTAAACCCATTGCCCCTTGTCCTGTCATTGCAAGATCTCTGGCAATCATCTGCTTTGTGTTTCATAATGAATTTCTGATACTGTGTTCTTGACAGTGTTAATTTACAATACCTTCACTCCCCACTTCTTTCTTTTGATAGGATTTTGAGTATCAAAAGTCCTCTTTCAACATCAGTAACTACATGTTGCCTGTACCATGTCTCTGGTCATCCGTGGATGTGCCAGACTATTCATGGAACTTAATTTGGGAAAATCTGTTTAAAGTTCATTGTCAAGTTAAGCTTGACAAACATTTTATAAATATGAAATCTCTAATGGGTTGTAAGAAACGAGTATGTGGCTAGTATGTGTCCTCTTCAAGCTTCTTGTGCACTCCCAGCCTCCTTGCTGCCAGGACAGTGTGAAAAGCTGAAAAGTCCTTGACTTAGTATAAACACAGCTTAGCAACAACTAAAACATCAGTGTGCTATCAACATTCTTTTCCTCCTAGATCCAAAGTACTAGCTACTAGGAAGAAAATTAACTTTTTTTTCCCAGCCAAAACCAGGGCAGGCACTTAAGTCCCATCAGATGATAGGAACCCAGAACTGCACAGCATCAGACAGACCTTTAGTCACAGCATGGCATTCTGTACATTGTACACCCCTGCTAAGGTTCCTTGGCATTATGGTCTTTAGCACTCTGATAGGATTTTCTTAGAAGTAAACAATTCCATTTATCATTTCTACGTCAAACAAAAGGATGATAGCATGAAAACATGCTGCTTCACTGCATGATAAAGCTAAGGACATACAAGTGGTGTAATTGCTGGTTCCCAGTGGGAGCTCCTTGCAAACTCCTTTGTTGCAATTAGCTGGCAAAGTTTACTCTGTAGCCAACTGATAAGTGCAGCGCAAGCCTAGAGACTGAGTTACACGAACAGCACAGGCCAACATGGTGCAGGACAGTATAGCACTGGCTTCTGCTTACTCATGTCAACTGTTCTGCAAGTCTCTAACTCCTCAGTACACAGCAGTCTTCCAGTTCAGGTCACTGTTTTGTTTGTCCTGTGTCCTAGGACAAACATCTGGGATACCTACTGGAGGTACCAGTTCACTGGAGGATTCTCTGGACTACAAAGAGAGCCTAAAGTGACTAACTCAGGCTTGGATATGTAACTTCTAAGTGAGACAAGTCTCTTCTGCAAATAATGCTCAGTAGTGCTCAGAACACTGGATTTCTCTACTCTGCCCTAGAGAGGTCTCATTTGGAGAATTGTGTCCAATTCTGGACTCCACCAGGTAAAAGAAACAGGGAACTGCCAGAAAGTCCAGCTACAAGGATGATTAAGGGAATAGAACATCTCTGTTATGGGAAAAGTCTGAGAGACCTGGGACTATTTAGCCCAGAGGAGACTGAGAGGAGAGGTGATCAATAAATGCCTTAATGGGGGATGTCAAGAACATGGGGCCAGACTCTTTTCGCTGGTGCCCAGTGACAGGGCAAGGGGCAATGGATACATATTGGAACACAAGAATCCACTCAACATGAGGAAAAACTTCTTCACTGTGAGGCTGAAAGAGCAGTGGATTGGGCTGCCCAGAGAAGTTGTGGAGTCTCCTCTAGAGACTTTCAAAAACCTGCTTGGATGAGTTCTTTTGTGGTCTGCCTTAGGTGATCCAGCTTTGGCAGGGGTGTAATTAGATGATCTCTAGACATCCCTTTCAGCTCCTACCATTCTGTGATTTTGTGATTCTGTGATTTTCAGTTCTTAGTTCTTGAGTCATTAGTTATGTGTCAGTCTTGTGGAACTGCGTTACCAGGTAGTTTTTTTTCCAACAGTTCAGGTGGGAGTGTGTCTTTCCCAAGAGGAGTGACTTTTCCAGGCTTGTTCATCTGCCTAATGTTTTGCATTATTTTGTTTCTGTTAGAGATTGCTACAGCTCCCTCTTGGCCATGTCAGATAGCTGTAATGTTTATGAGATGGCTATAATAATGTTCCACGTATCCATGTACATGGTATATTCTGCTCTCTTGTGTTCTGTCCTGTATAATGCAGTGTTTTACAGAAGATCAGAGAGGGAAGTCAGTGCAGTGTGTGAGTTCACAGTTGTTGTTGGGGTGTTTCACTGGAGACACACCATTACTTGCTTATTCATATCCCAGTGCACGGAGAAAACGATAACATGGACAACTAAGCATTGTAGAAACCCAGAGAAGCAGCAGCCTCTGCTCTAGAGGCTTCACTGTCTACACTTCCTCTTCTCTGTGAAGTAGGGTGTCACTTCTCATCTGCAGAACCATGAATAATTTGGTGTCTTTCTAAAAAGGGGAAACTGCCTTGCTCAAACACCTCCTAGGCAAGAGTATGCCTGCTGGAACTGGTAGGCTAGAGTCTTGTTCAGAACAACTCATTGTTCTTTCTTCAGTGATTTTGGTCTACATGGTCATGCATCCAAATTCTCCTTTTATTGTTAGGACTGTCAGAGGTATAAAAAGGTAGGGTCTGCTTAATGGGATGCCTAAGAAGAGGAGAAGAGGGGGTTTATTTTGTTTTTTGTGTCTGTTTGACATGATTCACTATGGGAGGTATAATTATTTCATATCGTGATTGCCTCTCATTTTGTAGAAATTGCCTAGCTGTTTTGTTTTGTTTCTAATTATGCATGTGTTCTTCCTGTTTTCTCTGCCTATCACAAGATACAAATAGACTGAAATTCTGTGAATTCTTTACCCTTAACTTTTAGGCCAGCTGACCAGTTCTAGCTATATTGTGAGTGATCTTGGTAATGGTGAATGAGTAAATCATGAGATGAGATGATACCTGAGCATGGATAGTGCTTTAAATTAATGGCTTCTTTTGCCTTTCTGGTTATTTTCACATAGATTATTTTCTTGCAAAATATACATAGCTTCTTTGCCAGTGATAATTGTGATTTTTTTTTTTTTTTTTCAGCCATTGATGTCAGATTTTAATGATACGCATTGAGAATTCAGCCTTTCATACTGTGCATTTCATTCTCTGTTAACTATGTTAATGGATATAAGCTGATTACATTCTACTCTGGTAACTGATCTATCTGAAATATTTAGAGGATATTCATGGCTAGTCCTGTATGAGTGGAGAGGAGAGTTCAGTGTAGGGTATTTTAAAGAGTTATCAATTATTTATATCTTTAGAAGGGTTGCTGAAACTTCAGCTGGCCCTAAAATCCCTTGAACTACATAAAATGCAAAAGACTGGGCCTGTTACTTTTTCAACATGGAATCATAGAACGGTAAGGTTGGAAGGGACCTCGAGGATCATCTAGTTCCAACCCCCTGCTATAGGCAGGGACACCTCCCACTAGTACAGCTCACTCAAGGCCTCGTCCAACCTGGCCTTGAACACCTCCAGGGAGGGAGCAGCCACAACCTCCCTGGGNTGCAGGACCTTACACTTGGCCTTGTTGAATTTCATGAGGTTGGCTCGGGCCCACCTCTCCAGCCTGTCCAGATCCCTCTGGATGGATCCCTGCCCTTTAGCAAGTCGACTGTGCCACATAGCTTGGTGTCATCTGCAAACTTGCTGAGTGTGCACTTGATTCCTCTGTCCATGTCACTGACAAAGATGTCAAACAGCACTGGTGCCAGCACTGACCCCTGAGGGATGCCACTTGTCACTGGTCTCCAGGTGGACATTGTGCCCTTGATCACCACTCTCTGCGTGCGACTATCCAGCCAATTCCTTATCCAGTGAGTGGTCCACCCATCAAGTCCGTGTTTTTCCTGTTGCTTCTTAGTATATTAGTTAATTTTTTAACTCTTCAGTGATACCATATTCTGTGTGAGAGTAGTGGATGCAATATTACTTAAAAAGAACTTAACTCACAGTCATTCCAGACCTTCTGTTTTCTTGAAGCCATAGTGGGGTTTTTTTGTTTGTTTGTTCTTGAGGGTTTTGGAGGTTTTTTCTACTTATTATATTAATGCCATCTAAGAACCTTTATTAACCTGGATCACTTTACTTAGTGGAGGGCCACATATTTTGAGCATCTGTAATGAATGGTATTAAAATTAATAATGATATAAATTTTGATATCCAGGCAGAGATTGTTAATAACTATGAAAACTGTTTATTAACATTAAATCTCGCCACAAAACTTATATATAAGGTTCAAAAATGCACGGTTTGGAAATGTATACATACAGGGAACAGGCAAAACTGGAAAACTTTAAAGGCAACTAGCATAAGCAAACATTTTACTGTTAGAGAAGGTTTGTGTGGTCACTTACACCGCTTGCAGTTGATTACCCTGCTTAGCCACTGGATGGGCGCAGGAAGCTCTTTCTGCTTATGGCAGAAGGCAATCAATGATTACAAGAGGCTTGAAGTATTTACTCACAAAAATATCACGGGAAAACAATACCCAAGCACGTGGTGGGGCTGCTGCCGGGCCGAAAGCTGCTAGAGGCTTTGAAGGGAGGCAGACGTTCTCTGACCTGGTCCTGGCTGTCTTGGTAGCAGACTCATGTGGAGGCAGGACGTGCAGTCTCGGTGTGCAGTCTCGGTGTCCAGTCTCGGTGTGCAGTCTCGGTGTGCAGTCTCGGTGTCACGCTGGCTGGTCCTGGCTCTCTTGGCAGCAGGCCGACCGCATGGATGCCTCAGCAGGCATGGACACAATAGCAGAGCGAGAGAGGAGCGAGAGCAAGCGAGCGAGCTTGTGCTACCTGCTCATCCTTTATATAGTTCAGCCCGAGACTGATGGGCCTTTGGACATAGACTAGCCAATCAAGATGGCACTTTGCCCAGTTTGCCCATATTAGGTGAAGCTGGGGCTTTTGTGGCCACCACCCCCAGCTCGGAAGGAGAGGGGGCAGGGGAGCATGCCTGGGCAAGCCAGGACATGTACAAGCCCACCTTGACCTTTTCAGGCCTACCACGACAGCATCGCCATTGATCAAGCTTTGCTGCTGTTGAAAAGCATGTTCAGAGGCATGGAGTTCTTACTATTAACCTAAACGAGGAGCACGGCCATGGAGTTCTTAAAATTAAGATCTTGGTACCAGCAAGGTATTGAAGAGTTCTAAATATAGGTGGTTTGCCTAAATAGACAGAAATTTAAGGCTCTGGGAAAATTAGCCCAAAAAATGTGTGAATTAAGTAAAGGGAGCCACCTAGAGTTAATCCATAGGAATCTCTAAATGTATGTCTGAGGCAGCTGTTAGTGACCTTTTAGATGCCAAACTGCCTGCTAAACATTAAACCCCAGCATCTATAACAAGCCTTTTCCTGAGAGCAGGTACCAAGTGTGATTAGAACCCATGTTAATATGTTTTTACAGTGCTACTGAAGGATTAAGGTAGTTACTGCATTTTATGTTAAAGAGCATTGGGTGGGGGGGGAATGAATAGCCTCAATAATGCATATTGCAAGGACTAGTACTAAAGTCTCCCTCATTAGGAGTTGAGGACTCTGACTGGCATACTATGTATTAGGCAGTTTCCAATAACATTTTCTTCAGACACATGAGTCCTGCCTCTTGACAGCATTCAGATTTTGAAACGGAATTTTCTTTACATCTGAGCAAGACATCTTCCTTAACTTGATACACAGAAGTGTGAAGTCCTCTGCTCTTGAAGACATCAGAGAATTACTAGATGTTACTACTGCCTAGCCTAGTTACAGATGCAGTGCCTTTGGACAGGCACACATCTCTATGCTTAACAGCTCCAGTGTGTTGAGTCCTCTGTCTGGAAAGACAAGCGACTGGTATGTACTTCAGTATGTTGTGCAGCACCTGCCCCCTTCTCCCTTCCCAAAGCTAACTGCAATAAAGGGACAATATCATTGCCCACACTTGCTCTTCCTTCCCACATGATTTTTCTAGCATTTTGCCAACATTGCACATAATGTCATGTGTTAGTAGGGTACTGGGGAATTGTCCATAACATGGGCTTCAGGCTGCAGCTTGCTGTGATACCATCTTCTTTTAAAGCCTGTACTTTAAGGGGGAAGTCATAAGCCTTGGGGATCACTTGCTTGCTGCTCTCAAAATGAAGTTACAACTCTGCAGAGCACTAAGTGAACCAATCAGAAATTGGTGGTGCAATGAAACCAACAAAATAATTGAAAAAAGATCAGTTTATGAGAACTGAAAATGTCTCTTTGGATAAATGCCTTGTTATTCCAGAAAACCACACTAGAATCAGTAAGTTTTCTTAGCTTTTTGGGGGTTTGATACCAAAACTTTATAAAAATATTACTGACTGTAAATCCCATCTTTCCAAACTAGTGTAGGAATTTTTTTTTTTCAGAGAGCAGAGAAAGAAAACAATTACAGAGCTATTACCTCTGTGGAAGAGGAGTTGCTTTTGGAGTCCCTACAGAGTGCTTGCTTTGAGACTGGAACTCAGACCCTTTTGCTGAAGGGAAAAACTCTGCTAGAAATCAATTAAATCCAGTGAAACTCAAGTATTACTTCAGGACAAAGAGGCTGTTTGGGTTTTTTGTTGTTGTTGTTTTTTGTTTGATTTTTTTTTTTTTAGTGGGTTTTTTTTGGTTTTTTTTTTTTGGATCGCTAAAAATTTAGTGAAAACAGTATTTTAGCAAGGAGCTTATAGGCAAAGCCAAGGTTCTACTGTTGCTGTATCCAGTATATGTTACGTAATGTCTAGATATCACACATTTACAATAACATCTGATATTTAACAGGTTTTAGTATGTTTGAAATTTTGGCCCCTGTAGTAAGTAAGGAGGTTATTGTTGAGAGTTTTAATTTGGTGATGTGTTATCTAACTTTAGCACTTTAAAAGTTAGTGTGATGATTTGGGAGTTCCTCGCTCCCTCACACTATGTAAAATCACCCAGACTAGATTCAGCCAGCTGGAAGTTAAGGACTGAAGCTATATTTACAGCTTAGCACAATATACAAGCAGATTTTAACAGAAATATACAAGTTAAAGGTAATACAGAAACACAACACCTTCTCAGAAATTGAGAGTCCCCAGGAGGGGCTCCCAACCACCTTCCCACCCCTCTACCTTACCACAGGGTTTGCCTCATGTGCAAGGTGAGTTTGGAGGATTGGCCAGGGTGGTTAGAAGGAGAGTGTTTAGTTAGGTTAGCAGAGAGGAGAAGGCAAAAAGCTAAAGAGACTGAGACTCTCCGAGCCTGTGTCTTATCTATGTTTGCGTTCTCGTTCGTACACATCTCAGCAAGCCTATGACTGAAGTAGACATCACCATTATTTTCTTTTCTTTTCACAGCCTATAATCTAATTATTTTCATAAAAATATTCCAATTAGCCTCAAACCAGCACAGTTAGCTATCTAGTTTAGTTGTCTGGGCTCTATCTCCCTTTGAGACAGAAAACACACCCAGAAGGCAATCCATCCCCACCCTATAAACCAACCACACAAGCTGCCTCTCCATTGTCAAGATTTGGAGCCTCAAATGAGGCATCTCATGATAAGGAAGATGAAGTGTTCCCTCAGGGACATGACTAGCTCCCTGTAGGAGTGGGGAAGCAGAGCCTGCTCTCCACCTCCTGGGACAGACCTGTAACCATGAGCCGTTCTTGCTCTCCGCTGGTCCATCAGTAATTGACAGGGTTTGCTACTGCAGGCCAACCTTTATTTTTTACAGGCCATTCTTAGTATTACTGATATGTTTAGATGGGAGGCTACAAGGAAAATACAGTTGCACCAGGAAGTAGTGCTGGTGACTTGATAACCAGCATGGCAACAAGTATCCTGGCATGGTGCTTTTGAACATTGCCTTCCCAGATGGTAGGTTAAATCTCAGAGCTGCAAGTCATTACAGGATCATAATTCACAGCAGTAAGCGGTATACTCTAGACAAATTTTATGATAAGTAACTGTCCTCCTTGCCCTTACCAGCAGCTTCACCTAAAATTCACGTCTTCCGCACAGCCTGATTTAAACTTTTCTAAGCCCAGATGCAGTTGCTGCCTTCTGTGCCAGAGATGGCAGCACTACAGAGTGAGTGAAGTAATTTCTGCATGTGCAAGAAATAAAATTTAGATGAAGAGTGCTATGGGAATTAAATATATTATTACTTCACAGAGTTACATAATGTTTAGACTTGATATTTTGCAATATCCACATCAATGTAAATGGTTTGCTGCACTTGATGCCAGCGTTCATACAGCAGCCCAGAGCAGTGCTCTTCCCACAATAAGCAGAAAGCAGAACAGTAAGCAAAGAAGAGCAGCAGTGCATGTATTTGACTCGTGGTTCTGGTTTTCCTCCATCTGAGTGCCTGCCCATAGCAGGGAGATAAACAAGTATTTGCAAGCAGTCCATATCCCCTGCCTTTCCCACCCTCACCCAGCTGGTGGTGAAACTACAGGTGAGTACAGACAGTTCACCAGTACAGTACAACCAATGCAGCTAATGGCAGCTTGAATATGACTTTCAGTTTATGTTACAGCTTTAATTCTGTAATTCTACAACCGTTGCATTATGAATTCCTTGTACTTTAGGGGCTATTAGAATAACAATGGATAGATCCAACCCCTTCTGCAGAGACACTTCCAAGTGAGGGAAAGAAATCTGCTAAGGTATTACACATCTCTGCCAAAGGAAGCCTCTCCATAGCTGAAACCTGCACACCACTCTGGTCCAGAGATTTTCAGGGGAGAAAACCTGACCCCTCATCAGTGTGCTCTGGAGTTGTTGGAAGAAAATCTTAGTGGCAAGACCAAGCTTCCTGGAAGCCTCCTCATTGCTGGCCCAATTTTTACTGCTCCCCTCTGTCATCATCCCTTGGCACCACAGCTTTAATAAGACTAGCATTGTTTTGGCAGATGAACCCAGAGGGAGTTAATGTAACTCTTTACATTGAAAACAGGGCAGTCTGGAGTCTGAGAGCTCTGGCCTTCCCTTCCAAACTCAAAATCTGACAAATCATAAGCAGAGTGTTTTCAAGAGCTATGAGCAGTGTCTGTAGAACTGAATGCATTATTTCTCCTTCACAAGATATCCTTATAACAAGAGAAGCAATAGAGATGTGTCTTAGGTTAGGAAAACAAAGCCAATCTGAGTGGCCTGGTATCTTTTAGAGACATGTAAAATTCTTTTTTGGACTGCCTTTGTTTAGGAAATTTTTAGGGGCTGAGCTGTACAAGAGGCTCATGAGCTAGCCATTGCAGGAACACAAATGTAATTGAGGACTCTGGCTCCAAAGTAGAGGCAGCTTGTTTTAGTAAGACAGATGGTGTTACCTGATCTGGGATTGTGGTGATTCAGAAGCTGCTTTATCTACCAGTTCAGCCTTGTGCTTGGCAAAGGGAGGCTGTTGCTGGGAGGTTTAAGCTCATCAACTTCTTTTTTGTATGCTGTTTTTCAATTCAAAAGTGTTACAATGGCTTCTAGGGTCAGTTCCCAGTTCTGCAGTCCAGAGTAGTAGTGTGCAAAGAAGGCTTTCAGTGCTGTCCTGCCTGATTTGGATGTCATGTGCTGCACCATGGTAGTCTTTCCCAGTTTGAGCTGCAAGATTTTTGTTGCAATTTGCGTTTGGTGTGGCAGTGTTCGATTCAATTTCTAAACCTCTAAGTGTACCAAATCTAGAGCATAGCTTCCCTGATTCCAGGGGAAAACATTCAGAATAAGCTATGAAGTAGAAGGTTGTTCTGCCTGATCTATTTATTTTTCATGCTAATACTGCTCCTGTTCGTACTCTGTAATCAGCTGTTGTGGAAATAATACCTTGTCCCTAGGGTGAATTTAGAAAAACATTCACCCACAATGTACCTGCAGATAAATCCAGTTTTAGTATGGTGTTTAAAGCATTAGGCTCTGCTCAGAGAGCATCATGAAGATGTGCTTGCTTGGAGCCAGCTCCAGATTACCAGTTTCTCTCTATTCCTTTTCAGGCCCTATATGTCCATTGGAACGCTACGTGATCAAGTCATCTATCCAGACTCGGTGGAGGATATGCGTGAGAAAGGCTATCAAGACCAAGATCTGGAAGGTATCCTGCATATGGTTCATCTGTACCACATAGTTCAAAGAGAAGGAGGTAAATTGCATATTTTTGTAACAAGCTTTACAAAATTTGTTCCTTGCATGTGTGTCTTACTGTGACTGACCTTTTCTTACTGAACTGGCAAAACTGGATCCAGATCTTTTGTGGTTGTCGCTCCTGGTACTAATGGAAAGAGAAGAGCTAAGTGCTTCTCTCTTCGTGGTAAATTCATGCCCAGGCTGGACATACTTGTTCTCTTGTAAGCCAGTATTTTTATGATATTGTGAGATCACTGACCTTCCTTTATTTTCTTAGAAATTGTAATGTCTTAAAACCTTGGAATGCCACTGATTGCATCAACTAAAAAGCATGTGCATGAAAACATAGTCAGGTCTGTGTTCACCTCCCTGGTTTGCGGGACCTGCAGGACTATGTGACATGAGAAGGTGTCTGACACTGCACCACCAGGGCGAACAAGTTAAAAATAACCAAATGACTTTGGCTGGCAGTGAAGTGTTGCCATCTACTGCTTGTTTAAATTGACATATATTCTCAGCATTGTTTATCCTAAGAGTAAATAAACTGGTGTAGTAAATATGAAGATGCTAACGCTTCTCCTGTGTCTGGGGACTAAAGCATTTCATGGCTTTTTTTCCAAGCATAGCAATAATTTTTGTTCTCACCAAACACTAATCTCTATTTTGAATTTCATCCTCATCATCATGCTTTTAAAACAGACATAAGACAAAGTTGGTAATATTTAGAGAGGGGAAAGAGTATCTTCAGCTCCCTCTGAGGAGCTGATACTGGGAGTGCTGGATGTACTTTGCCTCTCTCTGCCTGCTCAGTGCACCTTTTTGAGAGGATACTTTGGGTGCATTGCCTTGTGTGTGCTTGGTGTCTCTCAGGACTGTTCTGACTATGGAAAGTTGTTCTTTAGCCACTGGGAATCCCAATAAAATATCTTCATTCCCAGATGGCAGATGTTGCTCTGTTCAAAAGGCAGACTGTTTTGCTTTTGAAGTTTGTAAGGACGCTCACTTGATATCACTGTAGCGTGAGGAGTAGCAATCCTTTACAGCAGCGGTTGTATATCTACAGATACTTCTCTACCTCACAGTCCCGTTGGTAGCTTCTTATCTTCCCATAGGTTAATGCTTTGTTGTTAAGAATATAGTAATGACTGTTTGCTCTCAAGTTACAATAGGAAATAAGAATCTGCCATCATTCTGATTGATGATATTATTCGGATTTATTGCTACAACACAAGGGTTGAAAAAGTGGACAGAGAGCTAAACTCAGTTGACCAGAATAGTTGCAGAGAAGGCCTCTACTCTCTACACAAACATTATAACTACTCCTGTTAGTATTTGAGTCACTTTACTCAGTGTACATTGTGGATGAACAAGCAGATGTATTGGAGTGGGGAGCTGGAAAAGGAGGAGGAGTTAAATTGCCAGTGGCAAGAAGCCACTTTAGAGTGTGGATTCATGGCCTGCTGATACTTAGGGATGCATGAAGAACACATGACCCTCAGTGGCCAAAACCAAATCCCCAGCAGTCTGTGAACGTACAGCATTGTGGTTTATAACTGTGCAGCTGGAGTGTGTAACTGATTATGGGGCAGTTACTGTGCTCCACATACAATATGCTGTTGGTTAGGGTTAGTGTTCTGAATTGCCAAACTAAAAGCCTAGGTGTGGATCAGTCTCACTCTCCTTTCTGTGCCCAAGAAAGTATTTCTTGCTGACCCCATTCTGTCTCTTCTGCCTGTGAGACACACACATTCTATTAAAAAGCCTAGAGGACATTATTAGTGTTCACTGATGCTTTATTCAAAGTCCACACTTTGCACACTGTGCAAAAGTCTACACAAAGAAATGTTTTAAAAGAAGTCTTAGGCATTTTATGATCTAAACTGACAGAAGTGGGCAAAGCCGGAAAACAGGGGGAGAGATTACCACATACCAGGAAGTTTTTAGAACTGTAATACACTTGCTTGTTCCCTGTTCTCCTTGGGCATCTGCAGAAGACAAGTGCCAAGGCAGGAACAGAAAGGAAATCCATGACATATGATTTGACACATTACATGGATTTCATATGCTTACATATTCTTTAGAGCTGTTCCAGTCTGGGACAAAGACTCCTCGTTTTTCAAACTAGCAAGCCAAAGATATTCATGGTGAAAGTGAAAATTGAAATTTCTGTTTATACATAGCTGGATTATTTCTAATTCCAATTTTATTATTTTACTTCAAATCACATTTTAAAACTATTTCTATTAAAAATAGTACTTCTTGCATTGCAAAATAATGAAGCATCCCATGTAAAGCTTGTAGAGCAAGGGGTTTGCCCCAAACTGTCTTTTTCCTTTTTGCAAACCACTTTGGTGATTGACAAACACTGGCATTCTCCAGTAGAAAAAAATTCTGCTGAAAAATTCCCATCAAGTTTCTATTCATATATTATATACACTTTTTGAGAAGGTACTGCATCTGAAAAAAAAAAAACCAAACTGAAACCATTTCTAGTTACTTAGATTCTTGTGGATCTGTAGTGTATATTCATGCTGCCAATGTCCTGTGCAGGCTGCTGATGTCCTGTCACGTGAAGGGAGCAATAAGTATGAGTAGCAGCACACTCAGTGTGTGACTGGGCCTGTCAGGTTGGGGCTGATGACATTATTGAACAAATTCAGTCTGTTTATGGTTTCTAAGCACCCCAGATTATGCCTTTGTCATACCTTTGGATCTTGTCCAGGGAACTATGGCACTAGGCCACAGATAAACACACAGACAAGCACATTTCCTCTCTCTGAGATATTTTCGCTCAATCTTTTGAGCCCTGGATTTGCTGTTATTACTGGTACCAGCAGTAACTCTGAAGTGCTCTGCTGGCTTTTCCAGTGGCTCTGAAATCCTGCAGTGTCATGCTGAGCTAGGGTTCATGCAATTGGTGGTCTTTTCATTCATTCCTCAGCTGAAGATTGCCTGTGCATATTCATCCAGCACAGTGCCCAGGCTCTCTTCAGTTTTGTCAGCTGCCTGAAGATACAGCACACTGTGCAAGAGGCCTTAGTGTTCAAAAACTCACCAGGGCTGAACTCTCTGGCTGTAGTTTGCTGCAGCAGTCTTTCTTCTGCCATGAAGTGGTAGCATTCCATGGAATGTAGGTCTTTTTATGGCAGCTGAATGCTTTGTCTTGCATCTAAGTGCAAGGATTCACAAGGATGAAGAATATAGACCCTAGATGTAACCCTTGTTCTGTTGCCAAATTTAGCTTGTTTTTTTTCCTTCAGAAGGCTGAGGTAAAAGGTATTGCAAAAGAAGACAATTAAATGCTGCTATCATGAGGCTGTCCCTAGCAGCTTTTGGCAACGGTGTATTTTCTACTGCTGTTACTATGTCCCAGCACATTACACATGCTCTTTGTCTTAATAGTTGCAAAAGGCATTTATGTGACATTCAGTGTTCATCACATATACATCAGATTGTGTGCAGTCAAAGGCTATATGTAACAAGAAGCTGGAATTTGGACTCTGAAAGCTAGGATTATGTTTGTACCTACTGAGAGATTTGTGCTGTGTTCATGGACATGCCGTTTCATATCCTCTGTGTTCAATGTCAAAGCCATTTCATTGCTTTGTTTGTGAAGTAGATGTAGCTATGAGTGATGTAAGCCACTGACAGAACACAAATGAGCTTTACTGGCCTGTGTCATGTCAGCAGGAAGAGAAACAAGTAGGTGCATTATTGTTAATAGTACAGGGTCCGTTCATTGTGGGTTACAACACCCAAGTCCTTCAGACATTGGAAAATATTTTTTCAAGGGATAATATTTAAATGGATCCTTCTTTATATGTTGGCTGAGGCATTCCAAGTGGAAAATAGGAAAGTTCAGCTATGTAGAATGGAAGTTGAAGTGAGCACGGAGATGACCGTTGTATCCTGGTAAAGGGAGGTTAAATCTTACAGCTTCAAAGAAAATAATACAATTATTTTGCTGACAAGATAATGCTGCTTCTTGAACTTCATTCCTTTTTGTCTTTTAATAAGTCTTTATAAACCACTTGATCTGGAAGAAACTGTATGAACACAGGCTCTGCAGTCTGCATGTTGTCTTCAGAAGCGTAGTTGTTTTTATGGTTTTTGTGAAGGGCCATTCCCATCTTTTGCCCTTAAAACTTTTAGCCAAAGAGGACTGCTTCAGGCATTTTACAGGCTTTCTGGGAAGCTGAAGGTGTCAGTGGAACATATTCCAGCTCTCTGTGTGGTCCCAACTCCAGGAGTACTCAGCAGCATCAGCATTTGTGTATCTCTTTACTTTGCCAAGTTCATCCAGGTGATGATTCAGTTAACCATTACACAACTCAGTCTTTACTAGGAGCCCACTTATAAAAAGCACTCTATGTGCCCCCAGGGGGGTGCCCACTAAGATCCTTAAACAAGAATGGAAGGAAACTGGGGAAAAAACAATAGGATCACTAAAGGTGATGTATTTCTGGTGTGTGCATGCCTGGTGTTCAAATTTAACTATATACACGTTAGAAAATCATGACTGTATTTGGAACTCAGTCAATAGCATTATCAATTCTGTTTTCAGTCACACAGCCTCTCACCAGATACTTCACTGAGGTTTCGTTCGCACCTACCAAGCCCTGGTGTAGCACTAAGCATGGGCAGAGCACTCCCCAGCCTCCTGCACCTTCACAGGCCCCACTTCTCTCACCTTTGATCAGGCATCAGAAATAACACAGCCCCCCCCCCCCCTTTGCTTGATCTTGTTTATAGTCTTTTATGGTAAGTGTTTATTTAAAGTTGGTTACTGGTAAAAATGGACTTTTGGTTTTGTTGTTAATTTTTTAGTTACAGTGCTTCTGAGATGATTTGGAAAGATGATGTCTTCCTCACCTGGCCCCACTTCAGCTGCCTGCCTCATGAATAGAGGGCCTATTGAGAAAAATGTTTTATCAGGTTTTCTGTATATTCACATTCTCCCTTTTCAAAACTCACCTATTTTGCTACTCTGTCCATCTGGATTGTGTGACCGAAAACTTATTTTCAGTAGGGTAATTTGGTGTTGGAAGTTTTTACTTTGTGGGAATAGATCTGCTACTCTGTCCATCTGGATTGTGTGACTGAAAACCTATTTTCAGTAGGGTCATTTGGTGTTGGAAGTTTTTAATTTGTGGGAATAGATCTGCTACTCTGTCCATCTGGATTGTGTGACTGAAAACTTATTTTCAGTAGGGTAATTTGGTGTTGGAAGTTTTTAATTTGTGGGAATAGATCTGCTACTCTGTCCATCTGGATTGTGTGACTGAAAACCTATTTTCAGTAGGGTCATTTGGTGTTGGAAGTTTTTCATTTGTGGGAATAGATCATGCCAGAGTACTTAGAGGAACCCCAGTCTGCCCTAAGATCACAGATAAAATGCATCCTGCTCCCATCACATGTATCTGAAAGCAAAAAAGAAAAAAAAATCATAGAATCATAGAATGCACTGGGTTGGAAAGGACATCTAAATCAATTAGAGGCTGTATGGAAAAGGATACTCAGTATTGTAAAAGTTGTGGGTCATACCTAAGTACAAGGTAGTGAGAGATTTGTATAAAAATCCCCTGTTCTTTGTCTGCAACAAAGTAAAGTGGAGTGGAGTCCAGTACTGCTCTTCATGGTTTTTACACTTTATGTCTTTGTTTTTAAAATTTCCACTCACATTTTTCAAGAAGGAACAGCAAATTGTTCTAGAAAACAAACATTAGAGGATAAAATGATTAGTTATACACAGGTAAAAGATGTTTTTTCAAGAAAATGGCAAGTAAAGTGTGATGGTTTGGGAGTTACTCATCCCCCCCCTCAGTGGAAATCACCCAGACTAGACTCAGCTGGCTGCAAGTTAAAGGAATGAAGCTCTATTTACAGCTTAGCACAATTTACAGGCAGATATATACACAACATACATTAATATTTACAGAAATATACAAGTTAAAGGTAATACAGATACACAATCCCCCTCCCAGAAATCAGAGTCCCCAGGAGGGGCTTCCAACCACCCTTCCACCTTCTTTCCACCCCTCTACCTTACCCCAGGGTCTGCCCTACATGCAAGGTGAGTTTGGAGGATTGGCAAGGGAGGTTAGAAGCAGAATGGTTAGTTGAGTTACACAGCAGCAACCCAGAAGACACAGGAGCTCTCAGAGAGCAAGACTATCTTATCTATATCTGTGTCCATGTTTTTATCCATCTCAGCAAGCCTATGAATGAAGTAGACATCACCACTGTTTTCTTTTCACAACCTATTTTTTTTTTCATTAAAATACTCCAATTAGCCTCAAACCAGCACATAAAGTTTTTTGACAACACCTACATGACCAAGAAGGTTAAATTCCACTTTCAAATTTGACATATTTGAGACATTTTCCCAACTGAGTGCCAGCAGAAATGCATTTAGGTATTTCAGAAGATCTGGTCCAGAACCCTAAACTGTCTTTTCTGCAGTGGAAATGCTCTTTAGGAGTTTGGTTGCAGGTTGCAGAGCTTTTGCAAGTGAAGCTGCATTTTCTTCATAGATTTACATTTCCTGATGTGTTTTGTTTGCATTTTCTTTTCAAAGGCTGGGATGCCATCATGGATTGGAAAGATGTCTTATCAGGAGGAGAAAAACAACGGATGGGCATGGCTCGGATGTTTTACCATAGGTAAGCATTTTGATTTGTTCTTTAAGTAGCATCTGAAAATGAGGAAGAATTTTCCAGGTTTCCTGTTATAGTCTGAGCAGACTCTCCATGCAATATGCAGTACTGCTAGATGGTTGCATAGAACTGCAGACCTTGCTGTTGATTCATACAAGCTCTGATTTTAGTTTGGGCAATGATTGTTACTTAAGCTTTGCTTTTGGCAGCATAGCTTCACATTTTCCAGATTTTTTTTCTTTAACACCTCAGATACAAGTATTTTCCTGGCCTCTATCCCACAAATATTGCAGGAGTTTGATGGATTGTTGCAGAGGCTGTGGGAGTTTGAAAGCCAAGCTCCAAAGCTTTTTGGGTTTGGAGGCTGCAAGTGTGCAAAGGCATCCCAGTTTATACATAGAAAGTTTTTAAGTTGGCTGTAGCTACTGCACGACTTGCTGACAGGACAGAATAAAGGTTGTCAAACTAGATCATAGAAGTCAGATCATTGTGTACTCAGGTGGACCAGGAAATAAAACTCACTTTCCCTGGAAGCTAGCTCTGCACCTGCATAATGCACAGAAACTTTATGTTGTTGCTATCCAACTTCCAGCTGTAGATGAGAGACACCTGTCTGGCAAAAATGTCTCTCTCCTTTCTGTTGTTCTTCAAATTAAACATCATACATGCAAATACTGTCAAAAAAAAAAATAGAAGAGTAATCTTCTTTATCTGCTTTTGAAAGGCCAAAATACGCATTGCTGGATGAGTGCACGAGTGCTGTAAGCATTGATGTTGAAGGAAAGATATTCCAAGCTGCAAAAGCTGCTGGGATATCCCTGCTTTCTATAACACACAGACCTTCTCTTTGGTAAGTACATTCAGGGTTTTATCATGGTCCTTGCTTTTAGCTTTCTGACAGGCAGTGAACTTTAGGCAGGTGTTTATTCTTCATACTAGTTGTTTAACTTTGTACAGTTGTTTAATCAGTACCTACTACACTTTCTAAGACAATTTTTCTACATAATAGTGATGTAAGCATATTTAACATTGATTTTTTTCATTCTTTGACATGTATTTATTTCTCTATTTAAATAGGTTTCATTTATTAACTACTAAGAGCAACATGCAGCTGTCTTGTCAGTTAAGTAGTTCACCACACCATAGCCACAACAGCTATCACCAGATTATTCTGTAAAAGTGGCATGTTTTACCAGTGCAGGGAGAAGATGGGAAACATGGCAAGTGGTTAAACTCCTCTTTGTTCTTTCATAGCAGTGTGGTATTTTAACTTTAATTTCTGTCTTCTAGCTGCAGGGTTTGTGAGGTTTCAAAATTTGATTGTCTTTAAAAAAAACCAAACAATTGGAATTCTGAGAAACATTCTAATAAGGGAGTCCCTCAAAGGAAATAAATGTAGTTACTAAATACATAAAGCAGCCAAATATTTTAAAGGACAGAATGACATCAAAAAGGTCTAAGGTAACATTAGCAGACACTATTTGTTCTCAACTCCTTGATCCCCACTGTCATATTGTTTGCTCTTTTTTTTTAAACTGATGGCAAAAAAATCCCATTACCTCAGAGGACAGAGATTGTATCCATGTCTGCTTCTCTGAAAAAGAAGTTTCTTTAGCATTCTTTGTAGATGATAACAGCAAAAATGCCTTTTATTGGATGAGGATGTAGTTTTTAAGAAAAATTAATGAGTGTTATGATGGGGGAAAAAAACCACATAGACATTTAATTTTAAAAATAATTACACCTGCAAGTAGTATTTAATATTTTGACATTATTTTAAAACCTCTGTGTTTGACAGCATCTCACCTTTAAATATTGGTGATGCAGAGAGAAGTTATGCAAAAGAACTTGTGAGAAAGACCTTTGTACTTTGGTTTCCTATCAATGTTTTCTAATACCAACGCTAGTCAGGAAGGTTTGGGATTGTTCTTGTAACCTCCACAGTATTACTGAAGTTAACAGATTTGTGGGGTTCTGGAGAAATAAATAGAAGTGTTGAGTAAGAAATAAGCCTTTAATTTATACATGCTCACTGCATAGACAAAAAGCTGGTTCATGTGTGCTTTTCTCCCCCTCAAGCTTATACCAGGAAATACTTGCTCTTTTAACTAAAACATTGGCTACTTTCCTAGACCACAAATATTGGACACCTCAATCAACTATCTTAGGACCCACATTTTTTTGGGTTTTGTTGGGAAGAAAATAGATAGGTTAAACATCTCGTGTCACAAAGAATAATATGCATTAAATGGTGAATAAAAGCCTGGAGTTAAATCTCTTTTGAGTCCCATGCATTTATTAAACTCTCATGTTCCTTGGATGGGATTTATAATGACTGCTTTATGATCTGTCTCATCTTCTGTAATTTATAGTGATAAATGACACAGTCAGCTCTGAGGGAACTCTCTACTCTTCCTCTTACAGCTCCTGATAAATGTCTTGTCAGGTCTCGACAAACTCCACATGTACACCTTTGAATATTTTCAGTGCACACACCCTGACACTCACTGAAAGATCTGCAACTCCTACACAGACTTTTTTATTTTGACCCTTTGCAAACTGAATCATGATTTAGGACTGGAGGTTTCTTTAGCCAATATTATAAGGTGCAGGAGAACAAACTCCTGTCACCATCCCTGGAGGTGTTAAAAAACCTTGTAGACATGGAGCTTCAGGACACGTTTGAATAGCCATGGTGGTGTTAGGTTGATGGTTGGACTTGATGATCTAAAAGGTCTTTTCCAACACAAACAGTTTTATGATCCTGTGCACCTTTGGGTAATTTGAACAAACTAGAATGTTATCAGTACCACCAGGTGTGCTGTACTGCACTGCCTGAATGTATTTTCTGCTAAGGAGGTAAAACATCTCTCAGAAAGCAAGGTAAATAAGATGAACATTCCTATGGGAGAAGGGAGCCTTGTCTGCTTCTGCTGTTCAAGCTCCTGGAGAAAAAGAAGGCTGGTAGACTTGTGCTGAAGGCAACTGTAACCACAAAGAGAGGCAGAAAAAGAGAGGATGCCAGGTTTAGCCAGGGAGATCAGATGATGAGGTTAACCCTGCCACACCCTTATACCTGCTCCTTCCAGCATCACTGCAGGTGAAGGCCTTGATGCACCTGATAGTGTGGGCTGCTGGAAGCAACAACTGCCCCAGCTGGGAAGCCTATATTGGTGCTGATAGTTTACAACTGACACCTCACTGCTGAATTTCACTAGATGGCCTAGGAAGATCCTGGTGACAGGCTTTAAAGTGGGGCTCTTGAGTCTGGAGAAGAGAAGGCTCCGAGGTGACCTTATTGCGGCCTTCCAATATCTGAAGGGGGCCTACAAAAAAAGTTGGGCAGGGACTTTTTAGGATATGATGTAGTGACAGGACTAGGGGGAATGGAGCAAAGCTGGAGGTGGGGAGATTCAGACTGGATGTGAGGAAGAAGTTCTTCAGCATGAGAGTGGTGAGAGCCTGGAATGGGTTGCCCATGGAGGTGGTTGAGGCCCCATCCCTGGAGGTGTTTAAGGCCAGGCCTAATGAGGCTCTGGGCAGCCTGATCTAGGGTAGGGTGTCCCTGCCCATGGCAGGGGGTTGGAACTAGATGATCCTTGTGGTCGCTTCCAACCCTGACTGATTCTATGAAATATCAAATCCTGAATGTCCTTGGGAGTATGAGCAACTGAAAAAGTCTTACCCAGTGATGGAAAACTGGACAATTCCAAACCCTGAGAGGCACCGCTGAAAAGAATCATAGGATGGTAAGGTTGGAAGGAGACCTCAAGGATCATCTAGTTCCAACCCCCTGCCATAGGCAGGGACAACAAGAAACATGGACATCCAAATGAGCATGCAAAATGAACCACCTGTTCCCATTGCTAACATTTTGATTTCTGCTGCAGGAAGTACCACACTCACTTGCTGCAGTTTGATGGACAAGGCGGCTGGCGTTTCGAGCAGTTGGACAATGCTATCCGTTTATCCCTGAGTGAGGAAAAACAGAGACTGGAATCCCAGCTTGCAGGAATTCCTAAAATGCAGCAGAGACTGAACGAACTCTGTAAAATCTTGGGAGAAGACTCAGTGCTTAAAACAATGGACACAGAAGAATAAATAATTTATGGTTTATGTTTTTAAAAGTATTTTTTTAGTTAAAAGCATTACAAGTCCAGCCATTATCCTTTGCATGCATTGTGATAGAGGCTTAGAGCATAGAGAAACACAGCCAGCAAAAAAAAAAAAAAATAATGCTCTGAATGCTCTGTAAGACTTTAGCATTGTAGTATTAAGGAGGAAAGTGGTTGAACTGTGAACAGAAAATAACTAAGTGCACAAAGTGTAAGATTAATGATCGTGGCTTAAGTTAATTCCTAGTGAAAGCCCAATTCACTGCAAAAAAGTACCAACACAGTCAGGTTTTGTAGGTGGATTTTTGCCTGACAGTTGGCCTGCAGAATGTGCTCTTATACCAGGTCACTGCGTGCGTATGATATGCCTGCTACGCAGAGCAAACCTGGCATGAAACTCAGGCATGGAGCACGACGGAGGCAGCATCTGGGTGAGTATGCAAGACGCATGCAAAAATCTCATTTGGGTATAAGAAACATTCTTTCAGCCTGTGTAAAACCAAACTCTTACTCTACTACTGAATGGCATACACACCTCTACCTGCATTTCCATAGGAAATAACATAATAGGCTGACAAGAAGACAACTGTCTGAGCAACTCACTGCCCTTGTGACAGAGCAGCAGAGATAGAGCTAAACATATAATGTACCTGTGCTGTACTTTATGTCATTATGCATACCTGGAGAGGCTCTTTACCTTTCATGATAGATCAGTTCCTTTGGAGGATTATTTATGTCCCTTGTTTAGTTACCTCTTTTGGGGTGGGGGGCGGGAATAGAGCACTGGGCCTGGCATCGAGTGACTTAGTTTTTGCTTGGCTAAGGCATTTATCTGCTCCATGGGTCTGATCCAGCCAGTGTCCATTTCTGACACAGTGTCCATTTCTGTTTGTAAAATCACAATATAGACAACTTGTTTGTTCCACGAGACACTTTGTGACAGCTAGGACTGCAGGTGAGGAGAATGTCATTTTCTGACAATACACTGAATTCTCAGGTGTGGCTGTCCTGCCAAGTAAAATGCTCGGCAGTTATAAAGGTCTGTGAAAAGTTAAAGCATTTTGTAACCACTAATTAATATGCCTGCCATATTTTGATAGAGTGGCTGAACACTGTGGTCCCTGTGAGCAAGTGCACCAGTTAATAGCTTTGCTTTCAGATGCACCCATCTGCTCTTCAGTTCAGTAGGAACCTAGTCCCCAGTCAGTCAGAGGTTCTTTAAGGAGAAACTCCTAAGACAGTGCTGGCCTGAGTGCCTTGCAAAACCTGTTGAATTAAAAATAAAAATGTGAATGTGAATGGATTTAAGAGCTCCTGATCTGCTCTCTCTGACTGCCAGTGCACAGTAAACAGACAGCTTGTGAGTGAAGATCAGGAGGGGTAAGAGCCTTTGAAGCTGCACAGATGAGCCTTAGCAGAGATGTAGCAATCCTGAAGTTTGTTGATCCTTTTTTTTTCCTAGAAGTGTCATTCCTTAGAATATTTTTCTCTGATGTGTTTAGTTTTAGAGAGACAATGCATCACCTGTTAAGAACTGGGAGTATTGTGGAGCTGAGGATGTGTGGGCACCCTGAAAATATAAACTGTTAACTTTTTCTGTTTGCTTCAAGAACTAGGGAAAAGTGAATTAACTCCATCTGCCAAATCCCAGCCCAGTGCAGTAACCATTAGATCATCATCCTTCTCAGTGTGTGCTTGTTTTGCTGCTTGGTATGGCATTTGCACCAGGAAGTGGAGTAAGTCTGCTCCCCATCCTGCTCCTTCAGAGCCTGTAGCTTGAATGTAACCCTTGTAACTTATCCTGGTGACAACAGTTTGTTCCTCTCATTAGTTTTCCTTGTAGAGTCCCCTGGGACATTTCACTGACACAGAAAGGAATGATCTTGGGAACCTTTGAAAGGGAAGAGAAATTAAGGTTCAAGATAATGAGATGTATTGTAAAGTGCAGACTGGAGGTCACTGCTGTGGTTAATGACGTGCATGCATTTCAAGTTGCAAGTGTCTCTACTTGTCCCTCTCCCTGAAGGGTAGCTTGCCCCCTTCTCACCTTCAAAGTAAAATTCAGAGTTGCTGGGGGGAAAAAAAACAGTCAGCCAGGAATCTGTTCTCAGCATAAACAAGATTGATGATTTTAAAGGTTTGCACATTTCTTAGTTATGTTTTTCTAAGGTGCTGATGAATCAAGCACGCATCATATGCACACCCTTGTCCCAGCTCCAGCATGTCCTTCTGCTAGTGCAAAGCAGCCTCAGAGTCACCTTTCCACAAGCCTCTCCCAAGGCAAGAGCTGAGGTGGAGGAAAGGACATTAATATTTTCTCCCCACACCTTGGTTAAGCATTTTACCATGAGGCTGAGGGTTAAACCAGCGTTGTCCAGTCCCCAAATCAAGATGACATTGAAAAGTGCTGAGCAATTGCCCCAGTTTGGCATAGCTGCAGCTGTGGCCCTGCAGCACTTGCAGACACCCCACAAAGCTGCCATGGTGCTCAACTTGGGAACCATTATGGGGAAGTGCAGTGCCTGAAGACTGCTGTTACTGCCTTGCAGAGACTGAAGCTGGCCTCACGGCACAACACAAACACATCTACGAGGAAGCCACACTTGGAAGAAAAAAGGGTTGTTTGCTGTGGGTTTTTAATGAGCATATGCATGAACCATACAAAAGATACATACATTATGGATGACATTTTAATGAAAACTGAAATTGCACCAGGATCAAAGTAAGAGCATTCTCCTTAAAAGTTTTTCTTGGATCCAGTAGTAGCCTTTAACCATTCCCATTCAGTAATGTGGCATGAGATGTCCTAGCGTGTCACTTGGCTATTGACATTCCTGTAGGCATAACAAGAACATCAGAGGCTGGTATGAGGAGAAAACCTCCTTTAAACAGGAACTTTCTGTGTAATACTGAGCCAGTTTTAGAAGGATTTTCTATACCAGTGGCTCAATATTTTAAGTTAGTTTGGTGACTGGACAAGAAGCTGCTTTGGAGACTTTCTCTGCAAATATTATGAATAGTCCCAAGGACTAATTGAGATGGGAGTCTCCAGGTCTGTTTTGTCTCTGGTGAAATAGGTAGCATAGGCCAGCCCACTTTGTGCTGCTTTGGACCCGGATGGGAAAGCAAGAGCAGAGGTGCATGCTCCCTACTCAGGGAATAGCTCAGAGAGGTGTTGTTCTGGAGCTGAGTCATGGAGAACACTTGGCCCTTACAATGCAAGAGGGTCAGAGCAGAGCAGGATACCTTGGTGGAATTCTTTTTTGTGGTTCAGTGAAAGCTGCTTATCAGTGGTCATTCTCTTTGTGGTGTTCAAGAGCTGTGACTACCTGGGAGGCCAGGGAAGTGAATTTTTGGTCTTCCTTCTGCCTGTCATGTCTAGCTGGAGCTAGCCAGATCCAGGTGGTTGTGTCACACCACCTGTGCATTCAGGGCTGGATCCTGCAGCATGCTCAGTGCGCCTTGTGAGTGTTCTCACATGACTCGGGGCAGACAGACTTAACCTGGGTCTACATCCTAGAGGACTACAGGTGCTGAGCAAAATTCATACTACTCTCAGACATAGAGTAACTGTACAAGAAAAATCTGAATTATCCACATCAGCTTGCTCAGATAATGCTAGGGGTTTTTAAAAGAATCTTCAGAATGGGAAGACTCATTTTTTGTGCGTGTAGGATTTCAGTATTTTAACCTAGGGTGACTTTGCTTTTCAGTTAATTTTGGGACCAAACTCATTCTTGCTTTAGATTTGGAAACCCTCCTTCCACAGGGGAGAGAAAACCCCACATGTTTTCTCAAGGGGTTTCTTAAACCAGTGGTATTTGTATTTGAGTGAGGAATGAAGGACTTGGGTATTTGATGGCATATTCTAGGGAAAACTGCAATTAAAATTACATCCTAAATCAAATGGACACATCTGTAGTCCCCTCAACACATCTGGATGATGATAATGCATGTTAAAGTCAAGTTTATGAGCCTGTGATCAGAGATTTCAATCATATATAGAATGAAATCCCCCTATAGAGCTGTTCACAAAGCTTAAGAGAACTGAACTGCTATTTGAATGTGTCTTTCTTTTGTTTTTGTTCAATATTAATGCCTTTGAAGAGCAGACAATTTATAAAGCAATAAATTATGCTTTACAGTTGTAATTTATTCCAACCTCAAATAAAATACGTTGTATTTACTGTGAGTTCACAGCATTCCTTATGAATCAGTCACAGAGCATTCAGGACCTACTTGCTTGTGTTCTGGAAGACCCTTCCCATCCTACATTTCCCTGGTGGGGTAGAAAAGCTTGGGGTGGATGCTGAGTGTTGGCAAGCCGAATTATGTGGGGATGGTGAGGTACCATGTGCAGGACCTGAGTTATGCAGGTGAGGAGCTCATGGTGATGGTGGTCACTTTAGAACTAGGTCCTCATGAGTGTCACTGAAGGCCTGTCCCACATGCCTGTTCTCGCTACTGCACCCACTCAGAGCGGGAACGCCAAGAGAGAGAGAAGTCCAGGAGATCAGCCATGGGTAGTTTTGGGGGTTTTGGCATGGCTGTGGGACCACACTCAGGCCTGTGCATCAGAACAGGGGGAGACAGGCTGTACTCTAGTGGGGCAGGTGAGGTGAGAGCTATCAGGTCACACACGAGTTTTGCTTCTTTAGGTAAGATGTACTTTGGTGTCTGCTCTTTGGACACACATTCCTGCTTTCTAATCAGGCCACCAGCGGACTGGCACCACCTGTTCACTGTGAAGTGCTGGAGCCTTGAGTCTCTGACCAAGAATTCCCTGAAGAGATGGGACAGCAGGGCTTGTGTCACTGAGGCAAAACCATCTCGGGAAATATTCAAAGCAAAGGTCTTCAAAGGCATCTCGCAGCTGAAATTTTCTGGTATGTGGGGAATATCTGGAAGAACACCTTACTTGTTCTTGCTGTGGCCTTATTTCTGATTATGGCTCATTTTGCAGAACCTGCTTTCTATTTTTTAAATTAGTGTCTTTAGCCTCATGTAAATGACACCATCTAAAAGAGGGTAACTGTGATGTATTAAAAGTACTGCACCCACCCAGTGCAATTTTGATGCATAATTAAATTTGATGGTAATTAAAAGAGGGAGAAAGAGATTGTGATGGTGTCTGACGCAGGGATGAGGAGCCAGCTGGATCCTGGGGCTAAGCCCCCAGTGAGAAGCCAGGCTGGGCTGAGCTCTGGGAAAAACCTGCCTAAGAGAGCCCATGGGAGGAGCAGGTGTTGGAGAAAGGGAATAATGAAAATCTGTCTTGGACATACTTGGACATACTTGGACATAAGTATGCAACAGCACATGACTTTTGTTCTGTTGTCATTGACCATACAGAGACAAGCTATACAGCCCTGACAGCATTTGTAGGATAACCCAACCAACCAGAGAGACAAAACTTTTCATTGAATGATCAAATTGAGCATGAAAATTGTAATCAAAATTACTCAGATTGAAACAACTTTAAAAGAGAGCTTATACTGGTTGTGATTTAGAGCTGCATTTCAAGTAAATCGGATTCAGAATACTTCTCATGAAGATTTGGGTTTTGAGGAAGTAGAAATTATTCTCACTGTAAATGATGAGCGAGATACTGAAGCAAACCAAACCTATTTAATATTCAAGGCAACTAAAAAAAATAGCACTCAATATTTCTGATATTCTTGTCCTTTCTATCTCAGTTAAAATGTTCTTCTCAATTTTACCCATACTGTGCTATAAATGCATGAACTTCATGAGCGACTTAAGGGGCGGCCATGAGCCAGCAATGTGCTCTTGTGGCCAAGAAGGCCAGTGGCATCCTGGGGTATATTACAAGGGCTGTGGTTAGCAGGTTGAGAGAGGTTCTCCTCCCTCTCTACTCTGCCCTGGGGAGGCCAGGAATATTGTGTCCAGTTCTGGGCCCCTCAGTTCAAGAAAGACAGGGAACTGCTTGAAAGAGTCCAGTGCAGAGCCACAAAAGTGATTAAGGGGGTGGAACATGTCCCTCATGAGGAAACACTGAGGGAGCTGGGGCTCTTTAGTTTGGAGGAGACNCCTGGAGGTGTTCAAGGCCAGGTTGGAGGAGGCCTTGAGTGAGCTGTACTAGTGGGAGGTGTCCCTGCCTATGGCAGGGGGTTGGAACTAGATGATCCTTGAGGTCTCCTTCCAACCTTACCATTCTATGATTCTATGAAACAAGTTGCTCAGAGAGGTGGAGTCTCCTCAAGACTTGCCTCAGTGGCCTGCCCTAGGTGATCCTGCTTTGGCAGGAGGGTTGGACTAGATGACCTTTGAGGTCACTTCTGACCCTTATCATTCTGTGACTTCTCTATCAGTTGGTGTTTCCTGTGCTAGTGTGTTTGGAGATCCCTCTTTATTATACAGGTTGCACTAAATCTTCTTTTACACCCTCTTGGCCCACTTTCTATGCTTGGTAGGATGGGTACAGCACTGAGACATTTGAGTGCTGCTACCCTTTTCCCTGGAAACTGTACAGCATGAATGTGCATGTGAGCAGAAGGACCAGAGCACTGCATAGCCAGACACCTTCCAGTGAGACAGGCCAAAGCCTCATGTGTTGGCACCATGAGGGCTCTGCCTTTGATAGCAAGTGGTAGAAGGGAGAGAGCAGAGTGGTGGGTGCTGTCAATAGTGTCTCCTTTTCTTTATGGGTAGTCAGCAAACACTTTTAGGAAAAGTCTTAAGAAATAATGTCTACACAACTAAAGTGATCAGTAGATGACAGGACAAGGGGCAGTGGGTTTAAACTGGCAGAGGGAGATTTAGACTGGATGTTAGGAGGAAGTTCTTTCCAGTGAGGGTGGTGAGACACTGGCACAGGTTGCCCAGGGAGGTTGTGGCTGCTCCCTCCCTGGAGGTGTTCAAGGCCAGGTTGGATGAGTCCTTGAGTGAGCTGTACTAGTGGGAGGTGTCCCTGCCTATGGCAGGGGGTTGGAACTAGATGATCTTTGAGGTCCCTTCCAACCTTACCATTCTCTGATTCTATGACAAGGTACTAATGTAAGGCATTAAACCCAACAGCTAGTACTGATAAAGCTGGGCTTTGTTAGCTGCATGCTCACAATAATAAGACATTCTTCCACTGAGCAAACACTTCCCAGTATCAGTTTAAACCTGCAATGCCAGGGTGGTTTAAAAGTTACACAGCCCACACCTGGGAAAAACAATCTTCTCTTAGCCCTAGCAAGTGGTCATCAGAAGCACACATCTGCTTTTCATAACGTCCTTTGGAGTATTTAAATGTAACCCATAAATATAAACAGCTGACAGCCCTTGTCTGAGCTCTGCTATTCATCCAAACATCCCTTTATATCCAGTACAAAGTGAAGAGAAAACATGGAAACTTCCTTCCCCCACACACACCTTCTTGCTTGTGCAAAATGAGCATACCAAGAGGTGTTGTTGCAGTCTCCTACCATCCTGTTTCTTTGTTTTGGTGCTGTAATCATCTAAGCACTGATCTTCATTTATGTATGTGCCATGTGGCTCATTTCTAAGCACCAGAGGATGAGTGTTTATTAGACTCTTCTTATTTAGAGTATTATGAGCAAAAAAAAAAATTAATAAAAATAGTGATTAATGCATTTCATGGCAAGATGAAAGCAGAGGCAAGATATACAAGCCTGGGAAGAATGAGTGTGCTTCCTTTGTAGGAACTTACTTTCAGGGACTTTTGAAGGGAGGTTCAATCTCTCTTTCAAGTCATGGGCTGAAAACTGCTTGTCTGAGAGGTTTTAATTAACAAGGAAAAAAGTCCCAGTGGCATCATCAGTTTTAAAGATATTTAAAAACATTTACTAGAGGTTCCCTTAATCAGTCTGACCTTGTTTGTCAGTTTCCCATGGCCTGCTCACCCTCCTCTAAGGTTGGGCTGCTCTGCGAGGATGGAGCCATGCTGGTGAGGGCTGCGTGCCCCAGGACCCCAAAGGGCACCACTGAAATGCTTGTTCCTGTGCCTCTGGGAAACCTGAGGTTACTACACCAGCATGGGCTCCAATCTTTTCAAACCCCTTCACCTCCAACCAAGAATTATTTCTTATAAACCAAGAAATAATTCTTCTCACTCTCTTGGCTTTACATTGTATTCTGTCTGTTGAAATTTCCAGTGGCAGATGGAGTTCCCAAGGGGCACGTTAAAGACAGAGCAGATCAGATGGGCCAAAGCATGCTCTTACCTAGGACATAGTTCAGGGGTGCATCATCAATACCTACTTACCTTGCTGAGAAGCATAAGGCCACGTTCAAAGCAGTTTGCTTTGTTTTGTTAAAGCCATGCTTGCAGATGCATGATCACTTGGCTAATTTAGAGCCTTATGCTGATGCAAAAGGTGAGCTGCAGAAATTGGAGGTAGACAAAGTCAGGCTCGAATGAAGCCAGGACAGGTTTTGCTTCTGATGAGTGCTGAGCTGCTCCAGCACAAAGTGCCTCTTTGGCACAGGGTGTTGTTCAGTGGCATCTATGGCTAAAGACTGCTTCCAGGTGAACAGGTAATTATGAAAGTGTGATCTCCAATGCTGCTGGAGTCAACAAGGCTGCAGCTCCTTGTGCTTCCATGGGCAACTGAGCCAGCATGCTGGGTGCTATTGCATAGAAAAGCTGTTTGTGAGTTTGGGAGGAAAGACCTGAAGACCTGGGGCCATGAAGGATGATGTTCTCCACCTCTTTTCCTGCATTTGCAGCTGGGCAAGTACAGACAGACCCAAGGTGCCCTGCCCCAGCACCCATGAAAGCACATTTAGCCAGCACTGCCCGCCTCAAAAAGGCATTTTTTTCATGCAGGAACTGCCTTGCATTACCCAGTGCTGGGCTGAACACAATGTTGGGCTGCACCAAATGGGCAGAAGATATCTGCTGTCTGCATCCACCTGCCCAAACGTATCTTGAACTGGCCATAATCTGGGTTAGTGCTCTAATTCCATTTGACTGTCACAATCTTTTCAAGTGTTTTTGGATTTCTTGTGGGTGGAGGCAGAACAGACACGACAGCACGCTCTCCTGAAGCATGAGGCGTGTGGGAGCAGAAAGTGCTTTGTTGCACTTGAAGTTGAGTCCTCATTCACAGTGAGATCAAGTAAGGGCAAGAACACAGCTCTGACACGTGCCACGGAGACCTTCTGGTCTTACAGTTTCACTATAAAGGCACTTCATCAGCATGCAGGGATACATAAGACCTGGGAGATCACTTCATCACCTATGTCTTGTTTCATTTACCTCAATCAGTTTCTCCTGCAGCTGGCTGAGGCAGAAATAGAGAAGCTTTTGTGTATTCTTACAGGCTCAGATTCCCTGTATCACCTGTGATCTTAAGCCTCAGGAATCCTGTTTGGAAAGTGGTGCTAAAACTCCCATCCAGTGGGTTTCTGACACACAAAAAAAAGTGATGCTGAGTTGAACACTGTGTTGAGTAGTGGAGCTATATTTGTTGCCAGTGAAATGCAGAGCACATCTGGGAAACAAAGCGAAACAGATTTTTGAGCTGTGAAACTTAAGAGTTTCTAGGCATCTCTAGCTGTCCTTAAAGGATTTAATGATTATAGGATATACATTACTAGAGAGGAGCTTTCTAGAACCCTCATTACTGCTGAGTTTGCAGACTCAGAGTGCCATTGCTGAGATTTAGTCCTGGGCCAGGCTTGCTCCTTTTGTGGGAAGCATCTTCTGAAAAGATTAGTGATAGGGAGTGCAGTCTGATGATGACATATGCAATTACTTTTGCTATTAGTGCTATTAGTGCCAACTGAGAGGTTGGCAGTACGTTCAGGCACAACGTAAGCTAACAACTTCATTCCTGACCCTTAACACTAGGAAGGCACTTAAGGGTTTCTTTTGTTTGAATATAACTTTAAGGTGCTCAGCAGCTTTTGGGAGTAACTGACTCTGCAGTGCACCGTGGAATATGTAACTGGTGAGAGGTGAAGTCAAAATTATTCACAGATCCTACATTCCTTCTCAAATTCTTTTCCTCATTGTTTGCATGTTTCATTACTTAATTGGAGTAGATCTATATCCTGATCAGCACTGCTGTGGGGAGAGCTCAGCAACCACAGCATTTCCCAAGAGTTTCATGACTTTCTCTCTGCCAGGCTGATGTTGTACTAACTGAATACTTGTCTGCCACACTTAGAAAGCCTTCAGTGAAGATGATGGAAGCTTTGCAGGTGTAGATGAAAGCCAAATTGAATTTAGCCCTTAGTTATGCCTTGTCGTGTAGGACTGACATGACTGAAGGGGGAAAATATTGGGGGAAAAATGAAACAATTTAAGTTACCTTCTAGTCAATTACAGCATTCAAACCAGCGCTGTCTGCCTTTACAGAAACCAGCTGATGTAGGCTGGGAAGTGTTCTCATGTTGCCTAGGGCATGGCTTTGATCAAACAACCTTAGCTTGCCTCACACAAAGCTTTCTTCATGCACCTGATAGGGGATCCTGCCCGAGATAATGAATCATGATACAGTAAAAAGAAATTAAAGGATTCACATCAAACTCTGCCTCTAATCTAAACAAGCACCTTGATCATTCCTCCCATGTGTTGTGCAGCAGGGCAGCAACAGTCTTGGGCACTGGCTCACGGGCTGAGCACCCACAAATGTAGGTCACTGCCATCTGAGAGGCAGAATCAATATTTCAGGGTGCATGGCTCCCTCTAGATTACAAGTTTAATTGAAGGGGTAGAAGAGATAAAATTAATTTTTAAACAACCTGTCTGGAGGGCAAAAATAGTATTAATTAAATCTCATTCACTCTTCCTCTGATCCAGCAGGCAGATGGTGCTTTCCTCCTGCATTTTGAAGAGGTTAGCCCAGAGAAGCTTCCAGAGAAAGCAGATCTGAGACTTTAGGGCTCACTTTCAGCTGTGTTTCCAGTGTAGGGATCATTGACATTGCCTGTCTGTTCATGGGCTGGAGAATTTGAAGAGAAGAGAGAGGATTAAAGGAACATGCTCCCAACCCTATCTTTTCATGGCAAAGTAACAAAGTTGGATCTTTTGGAAAATCTTAGGATTTTTTCCCCCCTCGTGTTTGTACTTCTGTTTATTCAGTGAGTCTTGAGCACAGTTACTTACACTTCAGCCTGGTGAAGTGAGGGGGAAGGTCCCCAGGACAACGCAGCATGAAATTATAAACAGGTTGCTTTTATGTACTATTTTTTTTCTTTTAAAGGCTGTGGCCTTCTCATCTTTATTTAGCTCCACAGAACTGCAATTCCAAGGTGGGAAAAAGATCCAACTGTTGGGAGATTTGTAATAAATACTCCACCAGCCTTTTTCAGCTTAAATGTTTGTTCTGTCTTGCAAACACAACTACCAGCCTGACTTCTAATGCTACATCTTCCTGGCCCCAGTGGAGGAGCAAGGCAAAGTCCAGCAGCAATAGGAGGGTGTTCTTCTGCAGGGCTTGTAGAAGGCTTGCCAAGGCATCCTGCTTGTCTGCTAAAGCCCCCTGCCATGTTGAAAATCACGGAGAAAGGAGGGATAATTAGTTCCTACCTCAAACTGATAAGGTAGGTTTAAAGACCTGGAGGCTGGAAGGGCAGCTGAACTTCAAAGGAAAAGCAGAGGAAAGAGAAAGTCAGGCAGAGGGAAGCCAGGGAATGCTTCCCCTCTGGGAGCAGTAGCAACTGTCTTCTGAAGCAGCAGCAGCAGCATACATCTGAAGTTTCGAATTGAGTACATGGAGCTCTGAGGGTGTTCACATAACAGAGATGCCTGGCAGTACTTCCAGGCATTGTGCAAGGGCTGCAGGGGCTGCCATGAAGTCAATAAAAAATGAGACTAAAGAGCTGTTCCCCAACTAGAGCAGAAGGGTGGCACTGCCAGCCAGGGACCCACTCCTTAACCAACTGGAAGGATGAGGTGGAGCAGCCGGAAGCTTCTTCCACTGCAGAGAGATTTCATTCCCATCCCGGAAGAGCCTGCCCACAGCCAGCTAGAGCCAGGCTGACTTCAAGCCCCTGGACCACAGGGTGTTAGCCAGTATTGTATGGTCCAAAGAAAATCTAAATGCTGGCTTTTACAAATGGGTTTGACTCATCTGTAGGACTTCTTAAACCCCTGCTCCTTATGGAACACTGTATGCCTTCAGGAACCTCTCTGGCCACACCCAGCCATGACCACGGGAATGCTTTTCTAGTATGCTACAGTTTCTCTCTCTGGACACCAGCACCATTCCAGCATCCTCCTGGACACTCATCCCAGGCTACCCACCTGGGTCCAGTGATAAGCATGATCCTGTACAGGAACAGGGACAGACTGCAAGGACCACCTAATGCTCTGTGTGGCATATGCTGGCATGAGTACCCACAGCAACCAACTCCCCATCACCCTAAGGAGGAGACTGTCCCCAGACTGTGTGGTTGTTGTCTGGGTGAGACACAAAGCAGTGTGTGAAGGCTGTTGGTGGATCACCAACCAGCTCACGTGGATGTGAAGTTACTCTCTCTTTCCACCAGAACCAAGGTTTTTAAGAGCGATTGTTATGCCTCATGTGGATGCAGAAACATTCAACGTTGCCAGAGCACTGAGTTACACCCACATACACCTTTATGTTTGTTCCCTGGTGATTACCAAACACGTGTCCTGAATGTGATGGTGAGAATGGAATGTTCCTAAACTGCTGGTTGCTGCAGCATGGGAACTACATGGGTGAAGTTTTACAGCGTTTGTGGCTTTTCTGCAGCCAGCAGACACTGCCTGGCTGTGGTTGTGGCTGTCAAGGCTTGCCACGTACGCTGCGTAAACATGGGAAATGTGTTTGCTGAGGAGCTCTGCCTCATGTGCCACTTGCAAGTTATGGAACATGATGAAATGTTTCCCTGCTTGTTCTTACCAAGATATATTTCCATACCATTTCCCTGGTGTGGTAGGCCTAAATAGGCTCGCCTAGACATGTTTTTCTGCTCTTCCTCCTTTCTGTTCCTTCCTCCTTCTGTTTCGGGGAGAAGCAACTGTGGGAAAGAGGACAAAGGACCTGGAGCCACTGAGTCTAAGGACCCTGGACCTTTGCATGCTGTGGTAAACAAGGTACATGCACTCAGCTTGTGTATGCCTTGTGCAAAGCATGTTCTCNGGTGAGATTTAATGTGAATAAGCAATTTTCATAGTTATTGACAATCTCTGCCTGGATATCAAAATTAATATTGATTATTAATTTTGCATCATTCGTAACACCTGGTGGTTCAAAACCTGTTTCTTCGTGCTTCAAAACTAGGTGCTCCATGCTGGGGACAGCTCGTTTCCAAAGACACAGTTCAAGTATCTCTGATACTTAGAAGAAGAATGATGGAGTAAGGTTTTATGTTTGGTAATGCCACACCTCAAGCAGCTTTGCTAAAAATAGTGATCTTGTTACAAAACAACAAATACTGGGTTATTGTTATCTTTGTGGTTTTGATTTTTGAGCCTTCAGGATATGGCTAACCTAAATTTTCCTAACTTCTTTGCAAACAGAAGTGCTGGATGCTTTCTTATAAATCTTATAGGACCTCATCTGGAGTATTGTGTACAGTTCTGGAGCCCTCAGCACAGGAAGGACATTGAACGGTTGGAGTGGGTCCAGAGGAGGCCACAAAGATGCTCAGAGGGCTGCAGCAACTCTGCTATGAGGACAGACTGAGAGAGTTGGGGCTCTGCAGCCTGGAGAAGAGAAGGCTGTGAGGAGACCTTATAGTAGCCTTCCAGTATCTGAAGGGGGCCTACAGGAAGGCTGGGGATCCCTCCCCAGGTCTTGTAATGACAGGACAAGGGGCAATGGGTTTAAACTGGCAGAGGGGAGATTTAGACTGGATGTTAGGAGGAAGTTCTTTCCAGTGAGGGGGGCGAGGCACTGGCACAGGTTGCCCAGGGAGGTTGTGGCTGCTTCCTCCCTGGAGGTGTTCAAGGCCAGGTTGGAGGAGGCCTTGAGTGACCTGTACTAGTGGGAGATGTCCCTGCCTATGGTAGGGAGTTGGAACTAGATGATCTTTGAGGTCCCTTCCAACCTTACCATTCTATGATTCGATAAGTTCTTATTGTATCATAGTGCATAAATCACAGTATTTGCTACCCAAAAATCAATTTATCAAACGTGTTGGGTAACAGGCAAGAGCTCAGCTCAGGCTCAGCATGTGGCTGATGGCAGTACCACAGGTTGAAGTTCAGATTAATTTGAAAGAACATGATTCATAGATTGAAAGAAATACTGTGAGTACTCCAGTTAGGAAATATGCAGGAAGGCCTGTAGAGCAAAGGATGCTTACCTGAGCATTCTAGACAAATACTTCAGTTGTGCTGAAGACTGAATATTAAGATGAGGTAGTATGTAGCTGGATTTTGGATCTTAGGTACAACTCATTGATTATTCTGTCACCTTTTAACTTGGGAGAAGGGCTTGACCTTGCAAACTGTAGCTATTTATGTGAAGAACTCTGAGAAGTATTTCTATTGTTTGTTCTTGCAGCACAAAGACTCTTGCAAAGCAGGAGCTGCCTTCTAAGGTGAAAGCAGAATGATGTCAATTCCTTTGTTTTTTACTCAACTTCCAACCAAACTTTCTATGCATCTTAATTTGCCAGGTGGGTGAGCTTCTACGCTGAATCTGATCAATGTCTGAGTGGTTTAGCTTTATTTGAAAGACAGTCCTAATGCTGCATGGACAGGCAACCAGAGTGGACAATCATATCAAAGTTTGCCCAAAGGTGTAGTGTCCTGTAATCCCAGTTATTCACTACGTGGCTTGGACTTTGGTAAGTGAAGGGTTTATTTATCATGGCTAATTATCACTTTGCATGGCAAAGTACAGGTCACTAGCACCACTTGGTTGGTTGTATAACTGAGGAGCACCTCACATGAGGACGTGGAAAGATCTTGGTCTCTTCTGAATATCATTGGGGGATTTTGGTCTGTGAGTATCTTGTGGCAGGGAGCATCATGGTTTAACTGGACATGTTTTGCATTTCTAGGCCTGTGTGTACACCATGCACATCAGCTTGAAAGAAAAGGAAGATGAGGTAGGACTTTGTTCCACAATTCATCAAGCAGTAAAATGTGGTCACTGTTTTACCAGGTAAACAGGCTAATTTAGAGCATAAAGACTGTCTTCACTTCTTCAATCCCAAAACTTTAACTCCAGTAGTAAAAAGTACTGGTGTTTTAATCAATCTAGAAATTCCCTGTATACAGCCCTGAAGCTTCTTAGTGTCCTACTCCATCTACTAGCTGAGTTAACCACTGCATAGGTAGTGGGTTGCATTTACTGCATCTTGCTTTGTCAGCAGGGAACCCAAATAGTAACAGTAGCGAGTTCTCAAGACAGATTCCCAAATCATTGCTGTATCAGCTTAACTGGATAATGAAACTGGACAGATCTATGCAGAAATAAATAGGAAGACTAAATATCAACATATACTCCCTACATGTTCTGTGGCTATAATGATAATCAGTAAAGTGTTGTTTTAACTTGAGCAACAAGTCCTTGGAGGTGTTCAAGGCACGTTTGGACGTGGCACTTGGTGCCATGGTCTAGTCTTGAGGTCTGTGGTAATGGGTTGGACTTGATGATCTTTGAGGTCTCTTCCAACCTTGCTATACTGTGATACTGTGATACTGTGTAACAGTCAATGATTTGCCCTTTGCTTTAGGTTTACAAAACCACCTTGCACGTTGAATCTTTCAGGATTCATACTTCTGTAATGGCCATATGAAGAAGAATTAGAGAGTCCTGGGACTCTCTAATTCCACTTTGGAATACAGGCAGACTTTTCATCAATCCTCCCAGTCAAAGGGAAGAACTTTGAAAGGGCCAGTTGAATCTGGTGAATCAACAAATGGTTATGGGACTGCAATTTTGAGCAATCTGGTCTACTAATGGGGTAGATCATAGAATCATAGAAGGGTAAGGTTGGAAGGGACCTCAAAGATCATCTAGTTCCAACCCCCTGCCATAGGCAGGGACACCTCCCACTAGTACAGGTCAATAAAGGCCTCCTCCAACCTCGCCTTGACCACTTCCCGGGAGGGAGCAGCCACAACCTCCCTGGGCAAGATGATGAAGGCTGATGGATTCCATCTGTCAGAGAATGGGAAGAGCATCTTTGCTCACAGACCTGCCAAGCTGGTGAACGAGGCATTAAATTAAGGTTGCTGGGGGAGGAGAATCTCAGTCCATCCCACTCTTACAAATGCACATGCATGGGGAATAAACAAGAGGAGACAGAGATGTATGCATGCCTGCAGGGTGGTGACCTCATTAGCATCTCAGAGACACGGTGGGAGGACTCTCGTGTCTGTAGTGTCCTCAAGCCTGTAGCAAAGCTGTGGCTTGTTGTGGCCAAAGTGCAGAACCAGATATTTGGCCTTACTGCAACTCACACAACTGTTTTTAGCCCAGTTTGCCTAGATCCCTCTGCAGAACCTCCCTACCCTCAAGCAGATCAACACTTCCACCCATCTTGGTGTTGTCTGCAAACTTAATAAGGGTGGACTCAGTGCCCTTGTCCAGGTCATTAACAAAGATGTTAAACAGCACTGCTCCCAGGAGTGAGCCCTGGCTCAGTGGCTGGCTGCCAACTGGACTTAACTCCATTCACCACAACTCTCTGGGCCTGGCTGTCCAGACAGTTTTTCACACAGCCAAGCCAGGAGCAGATATCTTCTCCAGGAGAATTCTGTGGGAAACAGTGTCAAAGGCTTTACTTTGTCCAGACAGGCAGCATCCACAGTCCTTCCCTCATCCACTAAGTGGGTGACCATGCTGTAGAAGGAGATCAGGTTAGTCAAGCAGGACTGCCTTTCACAAGCCTTGCTGACTGGGCCTGATCAGCTGGTTGCCCTGTGTGTGCTGCATGATAGTACTCAGAATCATCTACTCCATGGCCTTCTCAGCATCAAAGTTAAACTGACAGGCCTGTAGTTTCCCAGATCCTTCTCCTGGCCCTTCTTGTAGATGGGTGTCATGCTGGCTAACTTCCAGTCTGCTGGGACCTCTCCAGTCAGCCACAAGTACTGGAAGCCACAAGATGGAAAGTGGCTTGGTGAGCAACTCGGGCAGCTCACTCAGAATCCACCCAGTGCCATAGACTTGTGTACATCTCTGTGCTGCAGCAGGTCTTCAACCATCTCTTCCTGGATTACAGGGGCAACATTCTGCTCCCAACCTCTGTCAAAGGGGCTAAATTCCCAAGTCTTGTTATTAAAGACTGAGGCATTAAGCACCTCAATCTTTTCCTCATCCTTAGTCACCATCTTTCCTCCTTCATCTACTAGAGCATGGAGGCTCTTCCTGACCCTTCTTGCTTCCCCAGGGAAGCTGCGGATGCCTCCTTCCTGGAAGTGTCCAAGCCCAGGTTGGACAGGGCCTTGAGTAATCTGGTCTAGTGGAAGGTGTCCCTGCCCATGGCAGGGGGTTGGAACTAGATGATCTTTAAAGTCCCTTCCAGCTCAAAACATTCTATGATTCTATGAATAATCTATGGGTTGAGTGTCCAGTTGGAGCCCTGTAGCTAGTGGTGTTCCCCAGAGATCAGTGCTAGGTCCTGGTGGCCAAGAAGGGTAATGGTATACTTGGCCAGTAGTATACTTGGGTGCATTAAGGACAGTGTGTTCAACAGCTCAGAGGAGGTTCTCCTCTCCCTCTACTCAGCCCTAGTTAGACCGTGCAGATTGTCCATCTGGAACATTCTGTGTAGTTCTGGGGTCCCCAGTTCAAGATAGACAGGGAACTGCTTGAAGGAGTTCAATGGAGAGCTACAAACATGATGAAGGGACTGGAGCATCTTTCTTACAAGAAAAGACGGAGAGATCTGGGGCCATTTAGTATGGAAAAGGCTGAGAGGGGACTTTATCAATGTCTACAAATACCTGAAGGGCAGCTGTCAGGAGGATGAAGCTAGTCTCTTTTCAGTGGTGCCTGGTGATGGAATGAGGGGCAATGGACATGAACTCAATCACAGGAAATTCCATCTCAACATGAGAAAAAACATTTTTACAATGAGGGTGATGGAGTACAGGAACAGGCTGCCTGGAGAACTTGTGGAGTCTCTTTCTCTGGAGACTTTCAAAACCTCCCTGGATGCATTCCTGTGTGACCTGTCCTAGTGATCCTGCTTTGGCAGGAGGAGTTGAACTTGATGATCCCTGAAGGTCCCTTCCAACCTCTGGCATTCTATGATAACCTGAAATATGGTGATGGCTCAAAATCCACAGGATGGGTACTTTTCCCTGCTCAAACATGAAAGATTTCTTAGATGTCTGCTGAGGATAATTTTCAGTGAATATCTGTTTCTGTGTTAATATTGCTGTAATCTGTGAGGTTTAATGTTCCTGTGTGTGCTGTAAGGAGAGGCTATGGTTAGGCAATCCAAGAGCTACAAGCACACACCTCCATAGCAGGACGTACGATATGTAACTTTGAGAAGTTTTAAAACAGGACAGTTTTCTGCATAGGCCTCCCAGACCACAGGTTTGGAAGCAATGCTTGGGAAATAGCACCTCTCAAGCTATTGCTCAAGCCAATGAGAACCAGCTTGTTGAAGGTGTGCCTTATACACACCCTGTTCTGCTACATAATTCATGGTAATTATATGCTCACTGAAAACACAGAACAAAAATAATGACTAGGCTCAAATAGGCTGAGAGGGGAAAAAAATCAGCTTTGGTCTGTTTTCAAATAGATGCTATTTGTTTGCTCCTGCAAAAGCTATCTTTAAAGCACAGATGGACTCCTGTTTCTTGCCTGCAACTAGCCTCACCTCTACAGAACTTCCCAAGACTGGGCATAGTGTCAGGGTGTGGAAGAGAAAGAGGTCCTCAGGGGAAATCTGACCCTCCCAGACTGGCGTTAACACCTCTATAATTTTAAAGAGGTGGGGGGGTTACTTCCCTGGACCTTGGCAACATCTCTGGTCTGATGTGTGGAGCAACCAGGGGAAGGAACCTTGAACAGCTGCCAGGCAGAGCTGAGCAGGGCTTACTCTCTCCTTGAGCTGGCTTAAAGGGAGCACGACATTGACTCAGTTTGAAGGTTAGGGTTGCTGATTTTTGTTTCCTTTTAAAACAAAAAGCCAATGTGGCAGACGAGGGAGGGCAGAGCAGCAGGTGCTTGGTAGCAGCAGAGATATTACCTGTTTCTGAGTGCCATGGCTACACATTCTCTTTCTCACGTGATGCCATAAACCTGACCTTTATGCAATTGCCAGAGCCTCTTATTTCCCCTGGTTTAGTCATAGAGAAGTATAAATTTGTTTTCAATTGCTGGGCTCGGTTTTATTTCTCAGGAGTTTATTTCCTGAGGAGAAAAAACATGGACTCATAACTCTCCCAGTTAGAAGTACACAGGCTATTTAATTTAGTGTAGTTGCGAGACTGTATTTTTAACAATTAGTACCTGCTAATTAGTTAATTACACTGTCACTAGTGTAGCTATAAATAGATGTTAAATTCTATTGCTGACAGACTCAAACCCACGTGCGATGAGATAACACTCCCATAGACTCTCCCATGCTCCCCATAATTGTTACTGCTGAAAAGATGCAAAACCAGAGCCAGTCTTTTCCACAGGATTTTGTATTATGACATCACTTTGAAATTATACCCCTTAAGAGCCCTGATGGCCCCCACTCCTGACCCACAATAAGCAGTGCAGCTGCAGCCATGAACATTGGTGTCTCCTGTCTTCGCAGTCCCCCAGCCCAGGTGGGGATGTTCAGCTCTGCACAGCTCTGAGGTCTTTGCAGTATTAGCACTTGGGTGACCCTGTGGAGATTTTGTGTGTGTGCATGTGGAAGGAGCAGTACATCCTTAGGAATGTATGGCTGGTGGTTCCCATGAACCAGGAACTCATGCACACAGCTACAGGCATAACTCCTGTATATTCATGCTCAGACCAGCATGTATCTACGCACTGTCATATTTTCACTCCAGAGCCATGTGATCTTCATATAACAAGATATGATATCACACATGCATTTTCAAAACAGCAGGAACAGAAAGCCTCTTTGCCTGCTGAGGTCCTTAGGTGGTGCAGGTGAGACTCTAATCCCAAGACCCAGAGAGCAGGAGCTATACAGTACTCTAACACAAAGCAACTGAGACCAGCCCAATAGAATGAGGAACTAGCATGATATAGATGGCCTGAATCAGACTTTTTTGTTAGCTTCCACTAAGTTGGAGCCTTAGCAGGAGCTGGGCATGGTCCTGCCTTGTCTCTGCAGGGGTGAGAACCAACAGTCCCTGGACCACAGCTTTTACACTGGTACAATGGTCTGCACCCCTGTAGCTGTAGGAGGAATTAGAGCTTTGCATACACATGGCCTTTGAAACACTAATGCACACCAACCACACAGGCACTGTGGTTATTTTATAAGTATCCACATTTGATACCACCCTTATTCAACAGCCTGTATATATGTTCACATATCTATGCACTCACAGAGACAAATTATCCTGTTGTGTTCTGGCAAGGTGCATACATGGGTAAGAATAAATCCAGACACTACTCTCTAAAAAGACCCAAAACAACAAAACGGTCCTCTAAAGAAAAGAAAACAACATCCAACCCAAGTCATCTGGTGCTTTAGAAAGGAAAATAATTTTTCAAGTAAGGCATTATCATAGGTGTAGCAATATGCAGACCACTTCTTTTTCAGGTGAAGAATATGCTTTGTGAAGACTGTCTGATAGGGTAAAAGTCTAAAAGGATTATAAGGGAGAGGATAACAAGGTCTATGGGCTAAACTGTGTTTTGTAAATAAGAGGATGTGAAAGGAATTTGAATAGCTGAATTTCATCATCTTCCATTTGAACTAAGTGGTGCAATGCTGAATAACTTCAAGGATAGAAGAAATAATCCCATTATCAGAGAAATTTAATCTAGCTGTTGTAGGATGGTGTCAGTGAAGATCACTTGGGAAACTCAAGGTCTTGCAATGACAGGATGAGGGGCAATGGGTTTAAACTGGCAGAGGGGAGATTTAGACTGGATGTTAGGAGGAAGTTCTTTACAGTGAGGGTGGTGAGACACTGGAACAGGTTGCCCAGGGAGGTTGTGGCTGCTCCCTCCCTGGAGGTGTTCAAGGCCAGGCTGGACGAGGCCTTGAGTAACCTGTGCTAGTGGGAGGTGTCCCTGCCTATGGCAGGGGGGTGGAACTAGAGGATCCTTGAGGTCCCTTCCAACCGTGCCATTCTATGATTCTATGAACTCACAAATGTCAGTGGAGTAAGACATTTAAATTGCATTTTACTGCAGACATCTTTAGGTAAATTAACCCATGTAACCAATGCTACATGTATCTTCAAGTCTGCAGCTATTTAAATAATACATAATGATGGATGATGCAGAATAATTCTGAGCTGATTTACCTGTTTCTTCCCTTCTTTTGAAACTTTAATTACATTATGAAAGAAAGTGGAAGGGTTTGAAAACCGAAAATATGAACATTAACGATGTGAATTGACAGTCAGAAAAAAATAAAGCAACTATAGTGGATTTTAACCATAAATAATTAAGATTATATATGATCTGTCTTCATTATGATGAAGGCAACTTCATCATAAATGATGGCAACTTCACATAAGGCAATGCTTTCTTCAAAAAACTCCTTCCTGGAGAGTTTAATAAAAAACAGAAACAAACCCAAAAACCACAATAAACAAAACAAAAAAAACCCACACCAAAACAAAAACAGAATAAAAAACAAAACCCAAAACCAAAACCAAACCAAACAAAAAATCCCAAAACCAAAAACAAAACTGAAAAAATCCCACACAAAAAACCCCAACCTAAACCAAACCAAACCAGAAAAACAACAAAAAAAGCCCAAACAAAATCAGAACAACAAACAAAAAGTGTACAGCCTTAATAAGAAAAGCTGGAAATTTTGATGTGAATGAAGAATCAGAAGGCAAATGCAATGAATTCCTGTGTTTTTAAAAGTGCATGCATTTGAACTTTGGTCTTCTGGTTTCTTAAGGTTGTCTTGTAAGTGCGCTTACTTTTCACTCGGGTGAAAGCAGTGGAACTTATCTGTGAAGCACATAACTCCACAGTGTGAGTAAGGGTAGTAGAATCTGGTCCGAATGAATCAGATAAATAACCATAATTATGTTAACTAGGTGCCCAAGGCATTACCTTAGTGTGCATAAAACTCTTGATGAGCCAGCTGCTCTTATCGGCAGCCAAGATGCTTCTTGCTGCTAAGGATTAATTCGTCTGTGGCTGTATAATCTGTGGGAAAACACTAAAATCCAGAGCTCCAGCAGGTAAAGCATGCAGAGGCGCTTCGGCATCAACCAGCAGCACTTAGCACTAGGTGGTGCTCTTTTCTCTAGTAAATCACTGCAATGCTTGTCAGGGGAATGGGCTTTTTCGCGTGGCACTGCCCCATTTCTTACAGCAATGCTTCATCCAACAGAAAATTCAAAAGCAAAAGCAAAGCAAGCCATAAAGCTCTCCTGTGACGCTTAATCATCAGCAGGACATGCATCAGGACATGTAATGCATTTCTGTTGAGCGCTTACAGCTCCTGGTTCTTTTTATCCAGTGCTATTTGCAGTGTCCCAGTGGTGAGGAATGTCTTAGTTCCCTAAATCCTAAATGGATCTGTATATAGGTCATTACCATGAAATTTATTCCCGAGATGCTCTATGTTCCATTTACATTTGTATTATTCTTCTCAGTCATAGCCTGTCTTCCACCCTGAGTCATTTGTCATTCATGCTTCTAGTGCTCTGTGGCTGTTACTAAGCTAAGGATGGATGCATACACACACACACACACACACACACACACACACACACACACACACACACATACATACATATATTGGGTCCAGAGGAGGGCCACAAAGATGATCAGAGGGCTGCAGCAGCTCTGGTATGAGGACAGGCTATGAGAATTGGGGCTCTTCAGCCTGGAGAAAAGAAGGCTTCAAGGAGACCTTAGAGTAGCCTTCCAGTATCTGAAGGGGGCCTACAGGAAGGCTGGGGAGGGACTATTTACAAGGGCTTGTAATGACAGGATGAGGGGCAATGGGTTTAAACTGGCAGAGGGAAGATTTAGACTGGATGTTAGGAGGAAGTTCTTTACAGTGAGGGTGGTGAGGCACTGGAACAGGTTGCCCAGGGAGGTTGTGGCTGCTCCCTCCCTGGAGGTGTTCAAGGCCAGGTTGGAGGAGGCCTGGAGTGAGCTGTACTAGTGGGAGGTGTCCCTGCCTATGGCAGGGGGTTGGAACTAGATGATCCTTGAGGTCCCTTCCAACCTTACCATTCTATGATTCTATGATTCTATATACATACACACACACACACACACACACACACACATATATATACACATACATATATACACACACACATATATATACACACACACAAACATGCACACATACACATATATGTACATATATGTATATGTATATGTATATATATACGATGACTTGGTTTAAGTCTTTTACCTAGTATCAGTCTCTAAGCCACTATGGGTCTCTCTCATTCCTGTTATTTAAACAGTCTCAAATCATTTGATTACTTTATTAGCAAAGCAACATAGGGATCTTTGCTAAGATGCACATTTTCCATGAAAAGCCAGATGATAACATAATAACTTTAGGAGTTACAAAAGTTGTAAATTAAATTTCCTGTCACAGAATGACTCAGCATGATAATGAGAGTAAATAAAATTCAGAGCACAGAGGAGAAAATTATCTTTCATTTTTGCAGGGAAAAAAAATAATATTTCTTCATTACCATGCAGGAAGAAGATGTTAGATGGTGGATAACAAATACCAGCTTGGTGTCTGTCAAGCAGAAAAATCCAGTCTCAAGATTTACTTGCAAAAGGACTAGGAAAAACAGAGAGCATCTTTGTGCTAGGGTAAGAAACCACAGTGCAGACTAATCTTGAGTGCAGCTTCCAGTCCAGTTGCCTAATCTCAGGCACGAGGTAACAAAGCTGGAAGAATTCCAGAGAAGGGCAGTAGAAGTGCTCAGAAGTGGTTTGTGGAGAAATCAAATGGAGTTAGAGCCTTTAGCTGGGAAAAGAGGCAGCTGGAAAGTCATGGCTAGTTTGCTCTTCCTTTCAGTGTCACCCCTGAAATTAAGGAATATCTGTTTTCAGGCACTTTTTAAAGGATTACCAAAATATTTTCTTCCTCCATCTATATTTTTCTAAGCCTCAGTGAATTGTTAGTTAAGTCAATCATATTTTGATCCTTGCAACTCCCTTCCAAGTTCACCATGCAGGTTGCCAGCCCCCCTGGTGAAAGCAGCACCACTTAGGACTTAACATTTCTGGGAATTAGGAAATGCTTTGCTGGGTCAGACAGCTACAAATGCTATTTCTGCTCAAAGCCTGTGATGGCACTGGGGTAGCTGTATGAGCATTGGCTATCTGCACTGATCAAGCCCAAGATTTTGAAGGCCCCAGCAGATGCTGCAAGGTCCCCCCTGATAGCACAGCCTGAAGTGTGACAATAGGACATGCTGTTTGGGGAGAGCACATGTACCTGACCTCTTATTCTGGTCCAGCCTCCTAAGACCACAGTTATTGGAAGTGCCTGTTCCTTTTAGTATCTGTTAATGGAGGCATTGTACACAAATCTTAGAATCATAGAATCATAGAATGGTAAGGTTGGAAGGAGACCTCAAGGATCATCTAGTTCCAACCCCCTGCCATAGGCAGGGACACCTCCCACTAGCACAGCTTACTCAAGGCCTCTTCCAACCTGGCCTTGAACACCTCCAGGGAGGGAGCAGCCACAACCT